>RXOD01004227.1:0-25709 GCA_005223375.1 Amoebophrya sp. AT5.2
GATGGATTTTTCCAACCCCTAACGGAACTACAAGCTCTGCGATCTTCAATATCAGCTACTGACTCTGACGCAGAAGTTGCTTTTATTGCTTGTAGTGCTTCGTGTCGCGAGTAAGTAAAGCAAGTAAGTACTTTCCCTCCTTCCTTCGCGTGCCGCAGCGTACGGGTCAAGCTTCGAGCGTACGCATTCTCCGCGTCGGAGAGTCCGTTTTCGGGCCAAGCGCGGTCCTTTTTGTCCTTTGTGTAGTCGTCGTAGCGGTTGCCATATCTGCCTCCGTTTCCGTTGCCCCAGTTGCCGTCCCAGCCGCCATCTCCGTTTGCATCTTCTGGTCGTTCATTCGCAGAAGCTCCAGCGCCGTCGCCATCCACTTTGCGCCAGTATCCGGCGGCATCTTTTTCCCACTTCCCGTTGTAGTTTTTCCAGTCGTCCCAGCCTCCCCCTCCGTCCCGCTGCCGCCGCTCCGGCTCGTTATCGTTTCTCTCCTGCCGGTTGTTTGCGTTTCCAATTCCATTGCCGCTGGATGGAGCGCTGGCCTCGCCTGCGACGGCGTCCTTGTTCCACCAATTCAAATCGTTGCTCTGTCCGCTCATCTCGTCGATGTTTCGTTTTGCTACTTGTTGAGGAAGAAGGACGCGAAAAGGAACAGGACGACGCGGATGCTGATGTCCGTCACGCTGGAGTGAGCGGAAGACGCTGAACTATTTGTCGCGAGATTTCAGCTAGCGTAAGTCTATGTCTAGCAAAGATGTAGTTTCTATCTAAGAATCGAGTGTAGATGTGCTCGCTTCTGAAAGGTGCGACGCGTATGAGTTGAACAAGTCGATGTAGTGTCTTTCCTTGCACGGGATGAAGAATCGGCATGAAGGAATGTAGTAGAAGGCAATATACAAAGTAGAAACAAAAACAAATATTCAGTCGATGCAAGAGCCGGCTGCGTTCCAGTTCCTGCTCTTGGGGTCGTTTTTGGGCACGAGAAATTATCGCGCTCGCGGCGCTGCAGGCGGGGGCGGGGGTGCTACTTCTTTAGACTCACTTAGAGTTTGAGTTTGACGTAACTAATAGCTGTCCAGCAACATATCTTTTTTAAAAGTAAGCGGTACTCGTGACGAGCACCGTATAAAAGTATCAAACAAGAAGGAAGAATCGCCACGGGGGGGGTCGTGACGTTTTCTTATTTAACCTACTTTCTGACCCTTACGGTTACGCTTTTTATCTTCACGGGCAAAGAAATGAAGGAATACTGGAAAGCCTCGAAAACCGATGGTAGAGAAACTGAAAGCACACCAAAATCGACGCACAGGAGAGGAAGACAGGACAAGATGAACCCTTGTAAGTAGCATCATGAGCATCCGTTATTGTAGTTCAATCACCTTGTTCACGACCAAGAAGTTTCTATGCTTATGCTTAACGAAGAACAAGATGGATCTGGCGGGGGGATTCATTGCGATGTAGCAATTCTCCGAGCGAAAAGAACGAGCTCACGTTGCCTCGGAAAAATTTTTCAAATTTATGACGCGGACGTCCTTGCTTTTTGACCACGAGCAAAAAGATATTGATATACTCTGATTAGCGATATTTGGGTAGGCCGCTCACGTAAATTCGTAAAAATTGTATTTGGGCAGGACATCTTTATTGATCATCGTTGAGCTGTGATGCTGATGTCCGTCTTCGTCCGACAGTCGTTGAATGCGAATATAATGTACTTAGTTCGCACGATTTGGAACTGGATTTTTTTGATTTCGTTAGATTTCGATCATGAGTGGGTCTTCTTTCTTGTACTCCCCTGCTCTCGATCCGGCATCCAAATCCTCCGCCAGGTTTGCCGGTACCAAATGCCCCGATACGTAGCTGCGAATCGTCTTCTCTCGCATGTGCTTCCACAGAATCCGCAGGTCGGTTTCGAGCACGACGAATCCCAGCTCCACCAGCTGGCGGCGGCGCAGCACGGCCGTGCCACTGGGCCGGAGAGAGGGCGCAGCGAGGTCGGTCGCATCCAGCACGTCGATGCAGTAGTAGTCGTGAGCAAGGTGCTGGGCTGTTCCTCGTCTAGCGGCCTCTCCTGCGTTTCCATCTTCGTCCAAATTGTGGCTCTTGCTGCGGCAGCCTCGGTATTTCCGCGAGGAGGACGCAGCTCTACTTCTTGAAAACTTCAGAGGAGCATCAACGTGTTCACGACCACACCAATCCTCCACGTTAAAAGCAACTGCGACTTTGTGCAGATTGTCGACCACGAAGCCTTTCTCGTGCGGCACTCTCAACGAGATCAGTGCGTCCGAGAGCCACGATTCGTAGCCGTACTCCTTCGGCCGCACTTTCTCGGCCTGTTTGTTCTGCCGCGAGACACCTGCTCGCGACGATGAAGCCGCCATCGCCCCAGGAGAATATCCGGAAAACACCTCCGACCGGAGATACTCACGCACCTTCAGCACACTGGACAGGCGCCGCTGCTCGAGCGGAGGAGGCGCTCGGTTCGCATCAGCGCGACGGTCCGCCTCCGGCCGGTCCGCGTGGAAATATGCCTCTTCCTGTTCCTCCTCCTCAACACAATCGTCGGCCCATTTGTTCTGCTCGTTCAAACTCCTTTGTTTTTTCCGCAAGTCCTCGACTGTGAGCCCCTCCCCTGCCTCGAAGGCAGCCATTTGCGCCATGCGCATCAGATTCTGGTTCGGCAGCGTCTCGAACGCTTTTTCGACGACCTTCGGACAGACTTCTTCGTTCAAGACCGCTTGACACCAGGCGAGCTTCACGAGCGCGGCCTGGTCGTGGGAGAGTTGATCATCGTGTGCATTTGCGTCTGCCTGCTTTTTGACGTGTCGAACAATGGAGCGCGCTACCGGTAAGTTCCAGTTCGCCTCGCAGAAGCAGTACGCCAGATCCACCAGCTCGGACGTTGAGAGGTTATCGAATTCTGCTGCTGAGACAGAGGTTGCACGAAACGACGCTTCTCCTTCATCATCTCTGGCAGCTCTACTGCCACCCGCAGCAGCGTTCTTCCCATTTGTCCGCATCTTCCGCATGCCAAGGCCGAAGTTCACCCGTTCCTCAACAAACGCAAACAGAAACCGGGCGTGCCTTGTATCGATCCCCAAAACCACCAGCTTCTCCAGCAGTGCAATCGCGCTTCGCAAATCCAACTTCTTACCATCTCCGGCAGCCACGCCCCCTGCTGCACTCCCACCTCCACTTGCTGCTGTAGTTGAAGATGATGTGCCCCCCATTCCTAAGAAGGCGTCCATGCGCATCGTTAGGTACTCCAGCACCCGCGGCCGGCGGTGCACCACTGTCCGCACCATAGCGTGCTGCCGGCTGCCCCTGGGCAACGCGGCCAGCTCGCTCAACAGCGAAAAAAAACTCTCGTCGGTCGCGGCCAACAGCGAATACGGCAGCTTCCGCAGAATCAGTTCGAGCAAAAAATCGTCCACCAACTCGTCCGAAGTGCTTTTCGACAGCGTCCGGCAGCTCTCCAGAAGCTCTGCGCAGAGGAAGGCGTCGTTGCGCCACTGGTCGCGAGAGGCCTGCTTGATCGACAGAATCGCACGGTCCGCAAGCGTAGGAATCACAGTGTTGAGGAGCAAGCGACGATCGTCTTCATCGTGGTCGACGTCGTGTGGCTTAGGCTGAGGGGACGATGCTTCTGCAGATGATGTTGCCCTTGCCGCGCAAGCTCCGTAGATCTTCGCCAAGACCCGCGTGAGGGAAATCGCCTCCACCGGTGGCAGTTTGTCCACGCCGCTCGCTGCGCTCTGAAGCAGCCACTTCAAATCGCCCATCGGGTAGTAGTCCACGTTCACGATTCCCTCCAGGATGTCGATCACGTTCGAGCGGTACAGAAGGTGCTTTTTCGCACGGGTTTGCTCGAGCAGCTTTTGGTACACGCGGTACTTCTGCCTGCGGTAGTTCTGCAGCCCCAGCCCGTAGATCACTCGTGTCAACTGCATGGGCGAAAACGACGCGGCCAAAACCACCGCTTGCGACGCGAGCTTCCGCATCAGATTCGCGTACGATGCTGACGAGAACCGGTCGCCGGCCAGTATTTTCACTTCTTTATCTTTAGTATTACAAGAACTGGTCGTGGCCGCTCCGCCCGCTGCGTGGTCGTCGCCCATCCAAGTCGTTCTCCTGCTCACCCCGCTTGCCAGTCCGTGTGCCAGTCCGTGTTCGGTCGTGGAGAAGGCGAGAACCAGGGCCGCGACGTCGTGCGCGTTCATGTGCGGAACTTTGTTCTCCAAGCACGCCGACACGTCGCGCAGAAACGCGTCGTCCACGATGCCCGCGTGGCAGAAGCCCCACACGATCGCGCACAGGTCCTTCACCTCGAAATCGAGCAGGAACGACCGGATCGAGGGGGCGAGGACAAAGCGGAACAGCTCCTCCTCCGCGGCGTTCGCCTTGGACAGTGCGTACACAAACTGGACCAGAATTTTCGGCGTGGACTGTTCGATGTCGCGTTCGAGACGGGCCCGGATCTTCTCGAAGAGCACTCCGACCGGGTTGTTCGAGCTGCTGTGGTGGTTTGCGGCCGCTTCTACGAGAGCAGCTCCTTCGGGATGGTGGAGGGGGCTACCGATACCGTCCGCAGTACTATCAGCGTCTTCATCCACGACCCCATCTGTGAGTGCTCCACCAGCAACTTTGGCCCCGTTCTCCGTTCGCCGACCACGCGACGCCGCGGCCTCGCGCGGGCCGTGGTTCGCTTGCGCGAAGGCCCAGGTGAGGCTCCCCAGCTGCGCAAGGTCGAAGTCCTCGAGGCAGGTAAGCGCGCGAGCGGCGAGCGACGTGAGCAGTTGCTTCGGGCAGCCACCGGAAGAATTATCCGAAGACGAAGAAGTCGCGGACACTAGTTCCTTCGAAGATGGTGTTGTTGACCGGCTGCTGCTAATATTCTTGTTTGACGCATCTTCATTCCCTCCCATCCTGCTGATCCCCGTTGCCACGCCCACGATTTCACTCGGCGTGCTGAAGGTAAGAACCTGCCCGCCCACCTCGCGCATCAGCGAGTCGCGCAGCGACCTGCCCTCCTGCGAGGCGTAGAGCCCGGGGGCCTTGCCCAAGGCGTACAAACACGCGCTCAGCTGCTGCGGCTCGAAAAAGGAAACGCACTTCGTCTCGGCGTGCTCAAGCAGTCTGGGGAGGAAGGGCGGGAAGTACTTCAGTTTCGTGAACGCGTACAGCACGTTGGCAGTGCCGCGCGGAGAAAGATTTTCCAGCTGGGCCTCGGCGAGGGCAATAAGGAGCTGGAACCCCGGCTGGGCAAGAAGGCGGGCACGGGTGTAACCGGAAGTTGGACTCTGCTTGTGCGGTTGGTGGTGCTGTGCGGAAGCAGATTTGCCAGCTCCGCCGGCGCCACAACTGGAAAGCTTGGCGATCCGGTGCAGCGCCGTGCAGACGTTGATCGCGTCGAGACACGTGTGGCCGTGCTGCTTCTCCGCTAGCGCCATCTTCTCACTCAATAGAGCGAGGTCGCGCGGCGCGCCGGTGGAGGTTGTGTCGTTGTTGAGGTCGTGCAGCTGAGTGAAAGCTGAATCCGCCTGGGATACAACCATCGAGCCTGGCGTTGGAGCAGTCGGCACGAGACACGACGACATGGTCGATCTATTTGCGCCAGTGTCGTGGTTACCGATACCGGCGGATGGCGACATAAACGTTCCTCCGGACGAGAGGGGGGCTTCATCGCCTTTACATCCTCTACGTTGTCGTCCGAGCAGAGAACCCTCCCCGCGCCCCCCCACATCCGCCGCGAACGAGAAGTCCTCGTCTTTTTCCGTTCCTGCATGTGCTGGATCCACCACGACATTATTTTGCTGTTCATGACGTCGTCCCTTCTGGAATGCGTTTTCCGCACCGCGGACGATGTTCAGAATCTGGCTGACGGTGTTCGCTTTCCCAATCTCATCGTTGTAGCCTAGCTGATCTGGACGCATCGTGAGCAAGGTCGCCGCCTCCTCCGACATCTGGAGCTCGACAAGATCGTTGGAAGTCCGTACTTTCGCCGCGCTAGCGCTCGTTCTCGTCGAGATGACACTATCATTGTCATTCACATTCTCCGCCCGTTCAATGCACCCGATCCTCGCATGACTTGCGCGCAGGGCATTGTCGCGTAAGTCGCGCTTGGTTGTGCTGTCGAAAATCAGATCCGCGACGGACGAAGCGCTTGTGGTGGCGGTCTCGAACGAGTGGTCATTCTCGAAGCGAAAGGTGGCGTCTTGTTCATCGGTAGGCAACTCTCGTGCGTCGACATCGTCGAGTTGAGCATCATGAGGAGGACAAGATGAGCTAGAGCTTTCCTCGTCGTGCGCAGGGCCAGGTGATGATGAAGCGCTGTCGTGAGTCTCACCAGTCGCAGCCTCCCCCACAACTGCGCCACCGTCGGGGAAATGCAAGCCTTCCACCGGCGACATCTCCGTCCTGGACAAGAGACGCTCCTGGACGACATCTAGTTTCGACTTTCCCGGCGCGCTCATCCGTCGCTTGTTCGCAATGGTGGCCCTGGAATCGAATTTCTTCTTTGTCGTTGATGTCGAGGGGGAAGAACTTGATGATGTTGAGGACCACGACTCGCTGGCGTTTGTACTTTGCATCGCATTCTCCCAAAATGTGCTTTGCGGGAGGGGGCCTCGGAGATCCACACCACCTCTCGGATTTCTGCTCGCTCGCACACTCCGTGAGATGTGCGCCTGCAGAAGGGGCCGCGAGCGCTGATGCATGGTCTTTGTCTTTCTCTTTTGTTCGCGACTTCTGGGCTACTTCCTTGCTTCAATCGGGGCTCATCATGACCTCGCAATTCGTTGTTCATGTACTTGTACTTTTACGTTCTTGTTCTTCATCAATTTCAAACTTGTCCACGAGATGAAATGCTAATCGTCGACAACGAGGAACTTGTGAGTTCCTCCAAGCTACGGTAGCTCCACGACAAGCCGAGGCCAACATGACTGAGCTTCTAAAGTACGTACGATCCACGATGACGTCGCAATGTAAGTATGGATCGTAGTCCACGAAGCAACGTGAAACAAGTGAACGGCAAGTAACAGAAGTTGGCTGGTGCCGCTGGACCAGAATAGCTGCAAGAACGCCGACACAAAAAGAAACCAATTAGAACACCGGTAGTCACCGCGACACTTGTCATTTGGATCGATTGAAGCACATCGAGTAGTACGACTGCCGCCTCCTGGTTTGCGCCCTGCTGGTAGTTCTCTGTTGAGAAAGTTATTCATCAAGCAATAAGTAGATATTGTTCAACTTCAAGTAGACCAAGTTTCGAGGTTGCATGAGTATGAGTTGTAGAAGATTTTGTTTCCCGATCGCAGCACGACGCAAAAAACCTAAAGACGCACGGGAGGCCACTCAGGCACCCATGTGTTTCCACTTCGCTTTCGCAAAAACAAAATTCGTTTCTGAAGAACATTTTTCTCGACGACCTCCTCGAGTTTTTTTCCCTGTCGTAGTGATACTTTGCTTTTGATAGGAGAAGTTTGATTCATCCGCTACTTATTCAAAAGCCCCGGCGTGCATCAATGAAACGCATTTTTACGAATGGAAAACTGTAATGCGTTCTCCTGCCTCCCTGCAAATTGGGCAGCGCTGCACTTGTACAAACGGGGGCGGCTCTGCTGTCTGGTGTCCATCCCCATCAAATACCGCACTTTCCGCCTCCACGACGCCTCTTTCTTCGTATTCCGCGTCGCATTGAGCGCACAAGCACAGGTGGCGGCACCGCAAAAACAGAACCGTCGGTGTATTGTCGAGGCAAACGACGCATACCGGCGGACTTGCTGATGATGCGCTGACTGCGCCGGCTGCAGGTGGTATTAAATCGAGGACGTTTCGGCGGGACAAGACACCCGATATGCTGCATCTGTGCTCCTGCCTCCGGGCCGGAGCTCCAGCTATAGAAGTGCCAGCAGCTGGCGTTTGGTAGGCATAGTAGGGGCGGGTAGAGGATGTAGATGTAGAAGTAGATGCTTCTCTCCCTGCCACGGTGCGCGAGCGCTGCGCCACCTCGCCGCAGTTTTCCTCCTCCCATGATGTTGATGCCGAAGACCTTTGCATTTCGGCAAGGATGTAGGGGAGAAAAAGCGCCCACGTGAAGAGAGCGGCAACAAGAATGACGGTTGGCGGATCAGCGTCATGCAGAGAATGGTGGACGTCGGCGATCGTGATCGAGATCGCAAGAACGCCGTCCTGAAACGCGGCGGCGACTTTGGCGGGAAAGTCATCCCGGAAAAGGCCGCTCGCGGGAGTCTGGGTTGGAGCAAGCATCTTCTTTTTGAAAGTAGACGCCTTCCTTGTATAGTCGATCGCGGATGACAAATCCCACAGATTGCTTGGCAACTGCGGGTGCCTGCGGCTCTAGTACGACCTAGTAACTGCAGACGAGTATGTACGTGTAGACAATATTTTTGCCGACAAAGAGCGAAATCGAATCCCAAATCGAGCTCGGTTTGCATTTGGTCCGCGGTTTGATCGCTCGAAACGGGCTGTGTGCTCACTCGTCGACGACGGTAACGTTTGATGAATCTCGACTTTCTATACTAGCCTGGTCCTGTACCTGTACGCCTGTATCGCTCCGTCGTTGACAACGACGGGCGGCAACCATGCCGCTCACGTGCGGCACCATTATCAGGTGCAAAGCCCCCCGTGAGCTCCTCCGCGGGCGTTAACACACAGTTACAGGAGGCCTACGCCTACTTACTTTCTTCGAAGATCAATCGTGTTCATGTTGCACATCCATGCTCGAAATCAACTGTATCTGATGGAACGCAAAAATCGGGATTTCTGTCGCTCGCAGACGAAACTCACGTCAGCCACTTGGCGCACCAGATCATGGAGTCGCGCGTTCTCCCGCTTCACATCGCGCAGCACGCGCCCTCCATGTCTTCTTCTTTCCGTTTCTCCAGCATGGCGACCATTTTCTCCATGCGTGCCTTGGCCTTTCCTTCGTCGTACCCCGGCTTTTCTTTCTTCGCGACTTCCATCTCCACGTACTCATTCACGATGCCCTTCGCATGCCCCGGCAACGAGGCGTACCGCTCTTCAAAGCCATTCAGCTCCTTCAACGAAGGCAGCTTCGTACACAGCTCGGAGAAAGCAACCATGATCGATTGGAGCTGGTCGGCGTGACGAGCAGTAGGTTAACCGTGACCGCGGACTAAGAGGACAGAGTATTTTTTGCTTATATATCTGCCTGGTGCTTCTATGCTGAGTATAGAAGAGTTCTGGAACAACGCTAACAGGCTCAGGCAGCACGACGAGTGAAATTATCTTTATCTTCGCAATCAATGTTTCAAAATCAAAAGTTAAAGTTTAAGTAGCATCATCTGGTTCTTCTTGGTAGGAATCAGCATCAGGTTCAGGAGCGATCAGCAGACCAGACTGACGAAGCGATCTTTTGTACAGAGGATGAGACTGGCCAGCTTCTGAAAGAGAACCCGCACATCACGCTACTGCAACTTCTCTTTTCGCTGAAGCAAGCAGGGAGCACTGGCCACAAATCGGAACGTGCCGCGATCGCGAATGCATCCAAGAAAATGTGAACATTACGGCAGCTCCAAAGCCTGCTGGAATCCCCCGACGAGGAGATGTCTTTGATGACGATGTTGAGTATTCACGACAAGTCGTGCCCCGATTGAGATTTGTTCTTCGAAATCGCATTTAGCTGCTGTCGTGGCCGTGATCTTGGTGGTGGTGTTAGTGTTTTGCTCGCCCACACTAACTATAAAGAGCAGCGTCGCCACTCTAGCTTACAGCACCTTGTTAGTCGGCTGTCCACCGTGGCAACCTGGCAACTTACTAAATGCAAACGCAACCAAAAACTACTCGACGACGACGTTCTTCGATCACTACATGTCTTCATCTTCACCATCGTCTTCCCCATCCCCACGGCCCCTGCAAAAGTGGTCCCTCAATTCCACTAGTTCATCGTTTTCGAAGCTGCACTCCGCAAAGTGCCGCACCCGACGCAAACCCTCCACAAACGAGAACTTCCTTTTCTTCTCTTCGTCCGCCAACTTTCTCATCAAGTGCATACGTGCTGGCGTTTTGCTTTTGCTCCCCCCGCTAGTTTTTCCTCCGGCCGGGAAATGCCTCGGGTACCGCACCGGAGACTGCTCCATTCGGATAAACGGGTACTGTTTCTCTAGATTTGGTCCGTCTTGGTGGGATCTTACCGCGAGCATCTGTTTCTCCAGTTTCTTCACCACCTCTTCACAGGAGTTGCGGATTCGCCTATCCTCCTCCTGCGGAAGACCGCAAATCGATGCGGCCCAGAGGGCCTGATTCCGCCCGCCGCCGAGGAGGGCTGCGCGGAGCTCCTTCTCGATATCGAAGGAAACTACTCCTCCGGCTCCTGGCGGGAGTACTGCGCTGCTCCCTCGTCCGCCGCAGTACTCCCGCCAGGAGGCGGTGTTTTTCGAAAGTGGCGCGAACAGGAAGCTGCTTGTGCTGTCGCTTGCAGTACAAGAGGAGCCGGCTGTCTGAAAACCGTGTAGAAGCTCTCGGTTCACGAACGGAAACGAGCGCCAGAACGCGGACGCGGACCCGAGGACGGATGAGGACGAGCCACTGCCGCACGTGGAGCCCCCACTCAATCTACTCGCAATAGCGTGCACTCCCAAAGCGAAATCCGCAGTCGCGTCGAACAGAGGCACGGTATGGTCAATTTCTGTCGGGAAGAAGCAGTCCAGCAGGCTGTTTCCCGCTTCGCCCGTCTGGTAAAAAAACCGCGCCCGGCCCACGTCCTGCCAATGGAAGTCATCTTGCTTTGTCAATTTCTCATTCGCCCTACCAGCGCCGCGTCTGAAACACTCGAACCCCACCGTGCACACCTTCGGCTGCTCCTCCTTCACATATTGCAACACATCGATCCCGAGCTGTGCGTACGCCGCCGAGCCCGTGTCGCAGAACAGATGCACCGTATCCACCCGGTCGCACTTCTCGAACCATTTCCGTGTCATTTCATCGAGGATCGCGTCCTTTTCCTCGTTCGAGAACTGCTGGTTTTCGCCCATGCTCCCGGCGCCGTCCAGAGCAGTTCCGCTGTTCTGGTCCCAGGCCTTTGGGCGCTCGAAAAAGCACGAGTGCTGGCCCGGAAGGTAGGGAACCTGGAGGTAGTCGGACCAGAACGAAACGGGAGGAGCAGATGAAGCAGTGGCTGGTATTATTGGTGAGGATGTGTTTTCACGATCGCAGGCACCGGCGTCCGCCATCGTTACGTCCTCGTCGATCGGGGGTAGCAGGCTGTATGGGTGTCGTCGCACCGCCTCCTGCTCCACCGCGTCGAGGCGGAAACACGGGCTGCCCGCTCCATGATCTCTGAACTCCACCCCTTCTCGGGCCTCTTCTTCTTCGTCTCCGCCGCGATTGAACCGCCCCGAAATCGGATTCCACGCGCCGGCACTGTTTTTTTCATCCACGGCAACTAGAATCGGGTAGTAGCAATTCTCTGCCGTCTCGTGGTACAACTGTTGGTGGCCTTGGCGGGTAGTTTCGTCCACGACTTCGTCAGCCCCTGCATGGTTGAAATAATTAGCCGCGTCCAAATTCCAGAAGTGGACGCCAGCGAAATTGGAGACCGAGCCCAACTGGAAAGTTAGAGTCTCCGCCGCTCGCGGTGCGGCCGAATCGCCCCTCTTCTTGAAGTCTTCATCTCCCGCCGCGTCACTGAGGAAAGACATCATGATCGTTCTTCGTTGCTCGCTAGGGCGCTAGGCACTCGTAGAAGTAAAATGTGGCCTGTCGCGAAACAAATTGCGACGAGCTATTCCTGATGCTGTTGATGCAAGTGCTAAATAATTAGTAGTGTAGGCGTAGCTGTTGACGCAACAAGTAGTACTCAGAACTCAAGAACCTGTCGCTGGACGTGGACCATTGATTTGATGTAAGGATAACTTTAGTCGAGTCACGGCGAACGCGAACATCAAACCCTAACCCGTTGATTTTTTTATTGCAATGAATAGAGATCGTCGAGGAAAGATATCAAAGTCCAAGATCATAAACCGAAGAGGAGCGTTGCAATTGAGATCAAGATCTTCATGATTTCCAGTTCGTTGTTGATGTAAGCGCTGTAACTGTATGTGCAAGAATTATTGATATTGGGATCCTGCAGGAACTCGATCTCGAACACGAACTGCAGCATATCCACTGAAGAAACGCATTGACTTCGCAGCTGCTGTCGTGCCGCGGTTTCATGTTTCTGAAAGAAGCTCGTCCAAAACTTTTCATCCACTTCCTGGAGTTAGATAAACCTGAAATTTTTCCGTGCCTAGTAGATGTAGACCTCCTACTGTATATTGTTTTTTTGTACTAGTAGTTCATTGAAGCGACGGTCATAAAAATCGTGGTCGTCGGGTTTGGGATCTTGCAACTCAATTCAAACTTCATTGTATTTTTTTAGATAGAAAAGCCATCTCTCATCTGTGCACGAAGATGATGTCTTCAGTAAATTGGTGATTTTGATGAGTTCACTGTTGTTCATTCCATTGGATCGATGCATTGAATACGCCGGCATTTCAAGTAATATGATCGTTCCTCGACCACGACGTCTACTTTCATTTACTGGCTGACCAAAAGCGTCGCTGTTATCCTACTCTTCCAAATGTACTGTGAGTGTGACTGTCATCTTACGTTCTTGATCCTAAGTATAGTTGTCGCACCAGCCTCAGCCTCACGTTCATTCATTTATCATTTCACATGAGGATGAGCATGATACTACTATTTTCTCCCTGTGAGCGCCTGTCCCCGCTTGATGATCTTCGCTCGGCGTTCTGCGGCCCGATGGAGTTGCATGCGTTTTGCCAGAGGCGGCGCGTCGTTGTGCCCCACCCCCAGCGCGACATCGAGGTACGCGAACTTGTGCTCACGGTAGTCATCGTCCATCCTTGTCACTGGCGACCGCTCGTTGTCGCAGTCCTCGTCTTCCTCCGAGTCGTTCTCCGACGACACGTCATCAAAAAAGTCGTCGTAGTAATCATCGTCATCCTCGGAAGAAATCAGACTGATCACGTGGGGTTTTTTTGTGTTCGTCGTGGTGGTTTGGTGTATGGACGCCGGAGGACGTGGCGCAGAAGCTGCTGGTGCAGCTGGAGCTGGTGCTGCTTTTTTTGTACGAGTATTCCGGACGTGCACGCGGTCGTCTGTAACCCTTTTCGCCTCCTCAAGCCCTTCTTGGTCCATCTCCGCGATCGAGACGTGAGATGTCCTTCTGTCCATTTTCATGGGACTTTCCTCCTTCTCGAAATCGTCCTCCGAGTAATTGTCGTCATCATCGCAGATCGAGGGTGAACTCGTCACCATCGATGAAGAGGCACCAGCTCCAAGTGGTGCAGCAGGCGAGGCTGGCGCATGATCATGAGCAATTATTCCATTTGGGTTTGCGGCGTAGATCTCGTCCGACGCCGTCGGTGGCGCTGTGGTTGCTCGTTCCGAATCGTCCGGGCTGGATAAGGACGAAGCTGTCTTCTTCGAGGAAAAGCGTTTGCGTTCGGCCTCCTCCTCGAGAAAGAAGGTGACCGATCGCGACCCCGTAAAGTTGGACTCCTTCGAAGCGCTTTTCATCGCCGAAGAAGGGCGGGAAAGCGGTTTCGCAGCAGGTGCAGCACCAGTAGTACTAAGAGCAGCAGACGTCGTTGTCGTAGTAGAGGAAGAATTTGCGCAGCCGGGGTTGAGGTTGTCGGCGTTATTTATCAAACTGTTAGTATCTTCTTCTTCCGTCAGCAGGTGGAGCGAGACTAATGGTTTTGCCTGCACAAATTGCGTTTTTTTCCCTTCCTCTTCCGCTGACGCGCCGATGGAAATGGTGGCTTTGAGGCTCTCGTCGATGGCCGTAGTAGTTGTGTCCTTCTCCTTGTTCGTGTGAGTTAAGCCCAGCAGCGCGTCGAACTGACTCGAATCAAACCTGGTTTCTGCCGCCGATGCAGCCGCTGGTCCTGGTGCTTGTGCCGCAGCACCCACAGGGACATTGCTCACAACATGAGACAGACTTGTTACTGAGTTATCCACAACCGTTTCCACCGTGCTGCGTTCATCTTGCTCTTCATCTTGCTCTTGGTCGGCCGAGGAAAGAGTCTCTTTCGCCGCTTCTGCCGCAAAGCTTACCACAGCACTCGCGACCGCGTCGGCACCGAATGAGAGCGGCGACGGCAGCTGCACGACGACTGCAGGAGGACCAGGCACAGCAGCAGTAGAAGCTTGCACCGCCGGCCACGTCGCAGCTACTTCAACAGCAGCAAGATCTACTTTCACTTCAACACAGGCCGCCTGCGAATCCGGTTCATCTCCACGAAGATTAAGATTTTTTGTCGATGATCCCCCCGCCAGGTCCACCGCGTCTTCTGACAAGCCGTCGTCGATATCCACCTCGACTTCATCGGAAATTAGCGAGTCAACATGTTGAGCTGCGTCAACGTTCGCTTCGCCATCAATTCCACCTGGACGACCGTAGGAGCTGTCCTCGCTATTTGTGGTAGTTGTTAGTGGAAAAGTGTATCGGTGGTCGACGTTGATGTCTTCTGCGACTTCTTCCGGAGCCCCAGGAACAAGGAATTCTCCTTTCACCGCTATCTGCTCGCTTTTTCGGAACGCTTCGTCATACACCTCGGCATGCAAAACCGCTTGTTGCGCTTCCGTTTGCCCTTGCGTCGATAGCGATACTTGAAATTGTTCGCCTGCCGGACCCCCGGCGGAAAGCAGGCCGCTGCTTGTTCGTCCAAGACCCAGAGCAGGAGTAGTGCTCGCTGCCGGCTGCACGACCACTGCCGCCCCCGTCCGCGCCGTGGTGCCCGTGCCGGTGAGCGTCAGCGAGCTCCTGGCGCTTCCTGGTCGCGCGCTTCCCGGCTGCGCGCTTCCAGGTCGCGCACTGCGTGGACGGCCGGTCGGGGTCGCACTCTCGGGCCGGTTCAGTTTCACCGTAGTAGGGCCGGACGAGGCAATTGGGCCTGCCGAAGCAGAGGCAGTGGTGCATTCCACCTCGACCTCGCCGACGCAGTAATCTCGAAACTGCTGATGATGCAGGAACTGACTGGAAGACCTGTACTCGATCCGCTCAGGCTCGTCATCTTGATGACTGCGCGGCGCATGGGCAACTTCATCCTCGCACCGACGAGAAGAAGTAGAGGCGGCGAGAGCTGCACGACCACCAGATGGCTCTTCGTTTCCGTAGTTTGCGACTGCGGCGAGGCCCGTCCGCGCCGCCCGCTCATAGTCCTCTTCCTCACTCTGCCGGGACTGCACGACGTGCTCCACAGCCGTTTTTGTTCCCGCAACCGCCGACGCTGATGGAGTCGCACTGAATCTAGTGGTTGCGGATGAGCTGAGAATTCTCTTCCCGCGTCCTCCTCCTCTTCCGCTCGTAGCCGCTACTGCGTTGCTCCGAGACGAAAAGCTTCGCTGCGGCGAGGAGGTCGTCGCGGTGAGGATGTGCATCTTTGGTGTAAAGGGCTCCTCGTCCGCGGCCGCGTGGTCTTCGTAAATGCCGAGCTCGTCCCAAAATTCATCTTCCCTGCTTTCATCGTCCACGTAACGGCCCGACGCAATCCCTAGGTAAGCGAGTACTTCCCCGCGCCGCGGTAATCGAGTCAACGAGACGGAGCCCGTCATCGGACGCGATCGTAGTGCTGCTGAAGTCGTGGCCCCGTTCGAAGTGCTGGGTCGTCCCGCCCTGTTCAATAGGTTGGCACCGGACGCGTTGCGCTGGAAATTACTGTACAGCTGAGCCGAAAATGGGCGGAGGTTTTCCTTCCTCGATTCCTCGTCGAGGACCAGAAGCGGGTAGCACCGGTTCGAATTCATGACTTTGGCCGGAGGAGCGTTTTTCTTGTTATTTTCAGCAGAGGGTCCTCGTGGCTCGCCTCGAATCGAAGTGTGCTGGAGAGACGCTGGGGTCACGCGGATGGGGAGCCTGAAGTAAGGTGGGAAACAACTCGAGTTCTGTCTTTGTTGTAAAAAATCAGCCATGAAGAGTTGTAAAGCAAGTAACCGACGATCAGCCATTGGGCTTGGACTTGAAGTCGTCGCCGTCGCGCACGCGCATCAAGTCCACCAAGGAAGTACTAGGAAATAAAGACCGTCGGGGTCAAGCACCAACAAGTCTAAGTAAGTACTCCCTCTGCGGCATCGAGGTTTCCTTCCACTTCGGCGGTTTCATCTTTCCGGTGGCGATTCTGGTGAATGACGAGGCTCGGGAGATGCACGGTGGGTGCCTGCGCCTTTCCGCCTGTAAGTCTCGGCGGCCCTGCTCCAGTCGCCGCCGGCTCATGTTTTCGCGCCACGGGCGGATGCGCCGGGACTCCTCGAGCAGGCCTGGTGCAACGCAGTTCTTGCCTCGGTTGTCCGCGTGGAGGTAAGCGGTGGAAACAGACTTGCCGAGCAACATAGTACTGGCTCTCCTGGTACTGCAACTGGTTGTGGTATGAGTATCTGCCTGGGCCGGCGAGGAAGACGGCATCGATTTTCGACGTGCCCACTCTGGCTCTGGGTTTGGTCTGGCCACGAGAGCAATCCCAACCGGCGAGGGTAATCCCAACCGGTCGTGGAAGAAGTGGTGGAGATCGGAATCGAATAGAAACTTAAAATCACATACGTGCGGCACGAGGATCTATGGTGATGAAAACGCCTTTGTTTGCTAGCTTGCTACAACAACACCAGGAGCATATATCGGAATCGATTTCGTTAAATTCTTATTAAGCCGTAAAATCGAAGCGCAAAACTAAGACGCACATCAACAAACACCACGCATCTCTCTTCTACTTTTGATTGGATTTTTGAATTCATGTTCTACATCGAGTGCTCTCCCTCCCTCCTCTGTCCGTTCGTATCCTCTCAAGCAAAAACACGCTCAATTCCGCCGAGCGCAGCGCACCCCGAACGTGCTTGCGTAACGCATTCGGAGTTACGTACTTCGTCTCTGCTTTCATTCTTGCCTCCGCAACATGTGCCTTTGGCGAAGCGGCCGCCGTGCAAGTTTTCGTGAATTCTATCTCGCGCTTGATGATCATGCACGAGCACGACCTGTATTCCTCGTACTACCTATTGTGATACTCCATAGATTGATATAATGTGTCGAACTGCTACCGATGTTTCGAACTGCAACCAGCTGGTGCAGGTGCTTGTAAATTGTATCCTGTTGTAGTAGCGTCGCTTTCAGACGACGTTTTTGTCTTTGTTCCCAAAGTCCTCGCCGTTCTTGGGCCCAATCGGGATCGCGATTGCTTTTCAACTGACACATTTGCGTTTGCTTTTGCACAAGCTCCAGCCGGCCACAGCCACTGTTCGACGACTATGCACCACTCCTTATCTGTCGTCGGCATTTCCTCCGCCACTGCTCAGAAGCTGCTGCACCCTCTCAGCGAGGACAATTTGGCCGTTGCACAGCGAAGACAAGTAGCGACACATCAGCACATCCTGCGTCGCACCCTCGATCAGGCCGTCCATCTTCTTCTCGTCTCCGACGACGTTGGCCTCCAGCGCGCGCATCAGGGCACGACCAACCTGGCAGTACGTGATGTGTGACATCGGGCGTTGATTCATTCAAGAATATCAAGTTGCGACAAGACGGCGACTATACACAATTTTTTAAAATGACGCGCGCGTTTTTTTCTCATTATTTCTTTTTTTATACCTCTGGATTGGCGTTCTTCTTTCCGTCCTGCACGTCGGCAATGTATTCCCGAGCAAGCGTGAAAAGGCTTCGGAGCTCCCCGAGCTGCCGGCTGAACGTGTCCGCGGAGGAGGCCTGATTTTAGCGTATGGAAGTACATGTATGATGAAACGAATAAAAGTGGGAGAAGCGACGTACCGCCGTAAGATTCTGTCGGAGCACGACGTTCTTGGAAAACCTCGTTACATACGGCACCCGCTGCCGCCGCCGGGCAGCAGTAAAACAAAGAATTTTGAATACTTAGAAGGTGCCGCGCAGGTTTTTATGTTCTTGATGCCATCAACATAAGCCCAGACCCCCCCCTATACTTTTATCGAATTAATTAATAGAAGAAATACCAGCTGGAACTCTCCGTTTGGTGCTTGCTTTGCCTGCGCGAGCCTCTGGATGATGGCCATTTCCGGCGTGGCCGGTTCGCAGTCGATGGTGGGCAGCTCGTAAAAGTGGAGCAGGTTCTTCTCGGTACCCGGGACCTCCGAAGAAGTGTACACCTTGATCTCCATCGGCATCGTCTGGTCGCGAATCGTGGTGTCAACCTGAACATGGGAAAATATTGTTTTTTTTGCACGAAGTGGAGACAGACAGTATCTCTTCACGACAACAAAAAACGAGATCCATTTTTGCTCGTCCTCGTTCAGCTTCAACAGATTCGATTGGATGAGGATGTTAAAGTCAACCTATGAATCAATATCAATAAATATATTAATGCCATGTTGATGCTGGTAGACGTCGTACCTGCAGGTAGATCGGATCCCTGAAATCCGCCGTTCGTGCGAACTTTGATTCTTTCGATCGGTAGAACCCGTGGATGGACTGCGTCGTGTCGTCAATGGCGTGCTCTTCGCCGACGGAAAACCAACCGACCACCTGCTCCTTCGGATGCACGTGCTGGCGCAGCTTCACGAACTTCGAGTGGTAGTTCTGGTCCATCAGCACACCTGTTGGAATCGTCAGGGTGAAAAAACCATTTTGTTATTTCTTTTATTACCTCTTGCTACCTCATATGAAAGAATGTGAATGATACATCCAGGTCCGGCCAAAAATATAATCTGCAACAGAACAGCACGACGATGTAGAAAAAGGCAGACCATCTTCATGGATTTTCACGCGAAAAAAATCCAGCCCGAACTTCGTACCTCGTTCCGAGATCTGGCTGTCCGAATGCACCACCTGGAACGCATCCACAATCTCCAATATGTTCCCCTCTCCAATCAACCCCATCAGTGTGCCTGGGGTGTTAATGTATGAGTATGAGGTTTCATCGGATGAGGACTTCAGATCGCGTGATCCAACACTTTTTTCACAAAGTAAAAGTTTTGCTTTTGACCAAAGAAACCAAACAGAGAATGATACTTCATAAAAAGTAAAAGACATTATACCGATTGCTCTCGATTCCTTCTTTGGCTTTCTCGCGAATGCGTCCAGGATCGTGGTGAGTGCGAGTGGCTGTATTCTCACTTGCATGCTGCCCTTATTCGTGACGAAGTTTGCGCTCTTGCGCTCAGGATTGCTCTTCGGGACCCCCATGCTGGGCAGGATACGGATAGGCCGTTGTGACGATGGATGGCACGACTAGCTGTCTTGTAGTTTCGAAGCGTGTTTATATTATTTGTGATGCAGTACGTCCTGCTGACGGCGTTTAAGTATATTGACTTCTGTGAAGATGTCGACTTGTTTTGTAGCCTGGTTTGCGACTGCGATGCAGTACTTCGAAAATTGAAGACATCCATCGCAAAAAAGCAGTCGTTGTAGAGACAAACAAGGATCGTCGTATTCAAGGGAAGGGATCGACACGAATCTGAGATCGGGAGGGATCTTTGAAAACCGTCACGGTGGACACGACGGATCAAATGCATGCGCGGTTTCTGATATTTTTTCGAGATCGGTTTCTTAATCAAGCCTGTTGTTCGAGGACGACTTCATGTTTATTTTCAGCCTGCAGCTCAACTTCTAGATCAAGATCTGGTATTGACGATGACGTGGTCCGTACCTTGAGAAGTATGCGGATTGTTCTCTGAAATACGGCCACTGCGACGGACTTCGGACAGTAACTAAGCACGGAAATATAAAGTCCTCGAGGCAAAGCCTCACTACAACAGGCTCAGCACAATGCAAATGCCGAACATGATGATCATCAGCTCTAGAAGCTTCTCCGTGAAACAATCGAAAAGTACGTATCTTCTTGCGTGACAGCTACGCGATTTGATTTCGATTGTTTTTGCGCGACGTTGTTCGTCAAATTGATTCCATTGTAACGCAAAAATTTCCTTGCGTATAAAAGCAATGGGTCTCACAGGTACACATACAACATCCCTCAGCTCCTACTCTTACTTTTAGCCTGGACGACGTGAAGCACGCGACGGTGAGCTCCTTTTTGTGAAAAATCACAGAAAGAAGTTCACCGTCGCGTGTTTCACGTCCAGGCCCAGCTTTCCGCGGGCGCCGGTCCAGTCGAACGGTTGCTTGTGGTAGCCTCCCGCGCTCGTCCGGAGCAGTTCGCGGCTGTAGTGCTGGCTCTGCTGCTGCCGCCCGAGGAAGGAGTTCTGAAAAACTTCGTCCCGCGCGCTCCGGAACTGCTGCCGCACGAAGGCCGCGATTTGCCGCACCACCCCCGCCGTGTCGTGCATCTGCGTTATGTGCACGGAGCTCGGGAACTCCCGCACGTAGCGCGCAGTGTTGTCTTCTTCCTCGTTGCACCCTGTCGCCGGATTGCTCGCGTAGTTGTTCATCGTCGAGCCGTTCGAGGAGGAAGCTGCGCTAGACACCCCCTGACAGTGGAAGGAGTCGGCGAAAACGCTGCCCTGCAGAACCGCGTCGTTCCCCTGGTTCACGATGAAGTCCGCGACGAAGCGCGAACGCCACGAGACGGAGTGCGTGTTGTGCAGGTGGTGCCCGGCGGGCTTCTGCTTGTTGGCGGGGTACCCGTGGAGGGAGGAAACCGCGGTCAGCCGCAGCGCTTGCACGCCGATGTTCTTCGCGTACGCGCGGTGGTAGTGGAAGGCGCTGCTGGAAGCGCTGCCCTTCACGAAAGTCCCGCCGCCGGACTCGTCCTCGTCTTCGTCCACCGGTTTGTGGAAGCCGAACACCTCGTCGAGCGCCGCCTGGAGTCCGGTCTGAAACCGCAGCGCCGGGCTCATCTTCGCCAGCAGCTTGTTGTCCAGAATGAGCGCCGGGTAGTTGAGCAGACACCGCACCGGGACGTCGGAATGGGTGCCCCCGTCCGACGTCGAGGCGTACGGCAGCAGCAACGGAACGGACTCGGAGATGACGACGGTCTTCGCTGCCCGGGACGCGGCTTGGAGGGGCCCTTGTTCTGCGGCTGGACGACCCCGCTCCTTCTCGTCCTGCTCCAGGTCGTAGTTCTGGTTCGCGCTGCTCGCGGCCGCATCATGTGCCTTCAACCCCGGGATGAGACCGCCGGGCGGGGGCGGGCTGCTACTCCGCGCGCCCGAGGCCCTCGCGAGCAGCCCGCTCGCGGTGCTGGGGCGGGCGCGCACATGCGTGTGGCTGTGGTGGTCCGTGGCGTCCCGGTTGCCGGCGTCGCCCACGCGGCGCCACACGTCTTTCACGGGTTGGTGCGGGATCAGAATGTCGCCCGCGTCCTCCACCACTGGGGAAAGTACTTCCGGGCTGCTCGCGTACGCCGTCGACCGCTTACTGCCCTTAGCGCTGCGCACGGGGGAACGACCGCGATCAGCGGTGGAACCAGGATCTTCATCTTCCTGTTCCTCGTCGTCGACAGATTCGTCGGCGTCGGCCGCCACCCCCGCGATCGGTAGCGCATCCCGCTCGGCGAGCACCATTTCCTCGCTCTGTTCGTTCGAGTACACGTGGCTGACCCCGTAGCGGTCGTCCAGCCGGAAAAAGACGCGCGCGATCGGGCAGTAGTACATCTCGCGGCGCTCGCTCCAGGCCTCCTTGCACACGACGAACGCGGAGGAGGTCGCTGTGCTCAGGTTGCCCTTTTGGGCTTCGTGGTCGAACTCCACAATCAGCATGTGGTGCTCGGCGTGCCGCTTCAGAAGAATCCGCTTCTGTTCGGCGGTGTCGCCGGTTTCGCCAGACAGTCGGGCGAGCAGCCCGGGAATCTGCGCGGGGGGACACTCGGTGGCCCATCGCTCAAGCTGGTTCTTCGTGGCCGCCGAGAGCTTGGCCTTAGTTAAAGGTAAGCCACAGCCGTTTTGATATCTGTTTCCCTTTTCTATCCCGGGCCTTAGTATACTTGCGCAAGCAATTCGCGAAGGCCATTGCTTCTGATAGATCTATCCGTCGCCGGCTACATCGCAAGTGACGGCATCCCAGAAATTCCTACGCGCACGCCAAAGTCCGGAGGCCCTAAAGTTCTCCGCCGGGTTCCGAAGTGGGCGCACTCGTAAACAGTTGGCAACGAGCGAAGGAACAATCGAAGGCGGGCGCGGCTTTATTATATTGCGCGCCGAATATTATAGGCGCAGCCCTATTACAGTGGTTTGGAATAATTTCACTAGTAATTTTCGAGTTTAATTTTTCCCGAAAATTTTTTTTTATTAGAAGTCAGGCCACAAGTCAAATTATGAGTCAAATTATCCGGATTCTCAATGGCAATCCGGATAATTCAACTCGGAAATTACTAGTGAAATTATTTGATCACAAAAGCAGTACTGATTTTTGTGTAATAATCCAGCGGAAATACTAATTCATTATTATGCGGCGCCATAATAATAATGGATAATAATTTATTATTATGCCATTAATAATTATTATTCCACGATAATAATTATTCTTAGGCCGTTAGTATTATTATCAGCCGCAGTAGTTTATTACTTCCATACTCCAACTGCGCCCGCGCAGCCATGTGGATCAAGTACCGCGGTCCGTCTTGATTCCGTGCCTGCGCGCGCCGCACTTCCGCAAGCGATTGACCTAACGCATTCGCTGGCCTGTGCTGCTAGTACAATAAGACCCGGGATATTTTTGGGAAACACTTGGAAACGCAGCTGAAACTTACCCTTAACTTAGAGCTGCGCTTCTTGGAAGGAGGCTTGGCTACTGCAGAGGCGGGCTGCATCCTGAAAAAGAGTAGCACCTCCAAACAAAAAGTAGGTTCTCGCTCTACCTACTGCTACAGTCCACATGGATCTGATTGCCGTCTCCGCGCACTGTAGACACACACATGGACATGCAAGCATGTATCACCATCCTGATGATCGCCGAAACCAAGTAGCAACACGTCCATGTATCTATACGTGTCGTGCTCGTGAAGAGGTGCGCCATGTAGCATTCGCGTACAGGAGGTCACCAGCGTCGACCCGAGGAGGAGCAGCGCGACCACACGAATTGCGAAGTGACCGCAGCAAGAAAATGATCGCAGCATCGATATCGAGAACACGAGAAAAAGAAAACGGACCTAGCCGATGCAACCAATGACAGAACTGACTCGCAGCTTTGCCTTGTTTGGTGGATTTGGAAATCGTCCACGACGAGGACCACGGAGAGGTGAACGTCCACGCCGCCCTCGCCTAACCTTCTTACTGTAGAGTGTAGGTTGTTGCCAACATGCCAATCGTCAGATTTTTTCCCGCAACAAGTCAGTGCAAGTCGAAGTTGGTGCACCTGCATCTCGCCATTTGTTTGAAATGCGATTTCGCGCACATTTTTATCTTCGCCATGGACAGCACGACTACTCGTCCTATCCCGTCGAGGTCCAGGGGTTGCTGCCGCCGCCTCGGCCGCCGTACACATCCGCGGTGGCTGGTCGCGTCGCCATCCCGTCGCACTTAAGCTGGCGGAGCTCGCGCAGTAGCTTGGCGTTTTCCCGCTGCAGTCCCTCTGCGTTCAACGGCGTCTGTGCCCGCAGCTTCGTCAGCTCTTGAAACATACTGCGGGGGAGAAATGTTGGTTTATTTCACTTGAGACTTATGAGGTGAAATATACAATTTTCTGAACAAGAACGACGTCAACGTTTTGATTCAGATTCAGATTTTTGTTTCTGGTCCTGATCATACAGTTGTTGATGGTGCCAGGATGCCACGGGGAGGTAACAAACAGGAAACGTCAACAGCAACACAGTGACCATCGGACGAGTCGCGGACCTGGTCTTTTCCTTCTGCAGCGAGCGGATCAGCATGTCCTTCTTTCCGACTGCCGTCGCGAGTGCTCTCGCTTCTGTCTCCAGCGAGTAGATCTTCGCCTTGTCTTCTTTTTTGTCCTCCGCCAAGGTCCCGAGTTTGTGTTCTGCGATCTTCAGTTTTCTGCCCAGCGTGTCCCGTGCCTCCTTCAGCACGCTCAGCTTCGTGTTGCCCAGGTCCTTCTTTGTCCGCAGCCACGCGTTTTCCCGCTCGAGGTCCTCCATCCGCATCGACCGACGGTCGTACGCGAGGAGCAATTCCGCCAGTTCCCCCCGCAGCTTCCCCACGATCTGCTTCACCTGTTTCGCGTCGTCCGCCGCGGTCTCGGCCGCGTGCCGCCACTGGTTGCGCTCCATTACGATCTTGTCCTCGTTGCGCTGCACGCCTGCGAGCGCGTCCTGCGTGTGCGCGAGCTCCTCCTCCACATGCTGCAGCTCCTTCTGCAAAGTGGCATTCTGAAGCTCCAGCTCGCGCCACTTACCACCGAGAAAAACCGACATTTTTCGATTTCGTCCTTAGTGATGTTTGTTGCTTCTCGTCGATACTTGGAGGTGGAGAGAAGCTCCTGGCAGTAATATAGGTTCGCTCAAGTTGTACGTCGTTGATGTACTAGGCAGTGCTTGATCTTGTTCTCATGATCGTCGGCACCCACTGATGGTCGGGCAGCTTCAGAGTCGTTATTTCTAACTGTAAAATCCTAATCCGTTTTATTAGGCGCAAACCAAACGCAATCATGCACGTCCACCACCACCTCCACGTGCAAGCAAATATAGTGCAGCTTTGCAGCGTTCTTTGAGGTTGAGGCTCGGGAGAAGCTGCGACTTCTTTGCACGAATTTTTCTCTCGTACGACTCAAGCTCAACACCCAGCACATCCTTAGATACAATCCTGATCGATGTCGAGCCGGAGGGTCGTGGCGGTGGGCCAACCCGGACAGCTACAACATACTTAGACTGATAGGAAGAACACAAAGCACAACGACGGGGAGGACGGGCACCCGATTCAATCTAATCAAGTTCAAGCCTCCTCTGAATGAAATGCGTGCGCGTCATCGTAATGGCTGCAAAACGAAAATATGCACGCTCACATCTTTCTTTTTCTGACTTGTGGTGGATATGGATAATCGCGATATAATAAATCTCGGCTTACTGTTATTTTGAGAAGTGTCCTTTCTTCTGTTGCACGATTCCCTGCGGGATGATGATTCTGTCGTCCCGCACCTGCATGATTGTGCCGCCCAGCGTGCCGATCGCCGCTCCAGTCGTGCCGCCGCTGCTGATTCCGCCTGGCGTGACCACCCCGCCCATGGCGCCGGCCGGAAAGAAGCGTGGCGTGTGCTGGCCGGACAGAAACGTCGCGGTGGAGCTGGCGCCAGAAGTCTGCGCGCTCCGGAAGTCGAAAGAGTGCACTGAAACCGACGGCGGCACGCTGGACTTCAGCACCGGGTGGGCGAATACCATCTGGTGCTGAAATTCATGGTTAGTACTATGTGGAACTATGTTTGTCGTGGTGCCCCCATGTGCTGCAGGCGGTCCCCCTGACGTAGGAACCCCGTGAGGTCCGCCCTGATGCTGTGCTCCAGCTCCAGGGGGGGAAGATGACGATGAGGTCGCGTTCGACGGTAGGGTAAGCGGGAGCGCGCCCAAAGTGGCGGCGGAGAGCAGGTTTCTCACTGTCGCGCCGCCGGTGGAGGACGATGAACTACTGCCCCCGGCGGAAGGAGGCGCTCCACCTCCAGTCGCCTTGCTGTTCAGACTCAGGGTTCCGATCGGCATTACGTTGTTCCCACCACCTTGTTGTCCGTGATGTGATCCACCTCCTCCGTCTGGAGCTGTCGGAGCTGCTCCAGCACCCCCACCCGTGCCCGTCACCGAGGAGCCGCCGCTATTTGACGCGTTCAAGTTGTCTTCGGCATCCACTTCTGCCACCGGCGAAATCGCCATCCCGAGCGGCGG
>RXOD01004228.1:0-25706 GCA_005223375.1 Amoebophrya sp. AT5.2
TGTCCCCCCGCCTGCGCGCCCCCTGCCTGCACCCCCGACAGCGCCCCCAATACCGCCGCCCCCACCGGTGACCCCAACACCCAGTCGACGCAGCGGATGCGCCGGCAGAACGAGGACATGATGTCGCGGCTGGAGCAGCGCGGGCTGTTCGACAAACCCAAGCGGCCGCACTGCCTCTGCCGCACGCTCGCGTTCGTGACGCGGAACGTGTCGCGCCTCGTCGTACTCGCGATCTGTCTCGCCCAGTGCTGCACCGTGTGGCAACAGTACCACCTGCTCCAGATCGGCATGCAGATGCAGGACACCGTGGCCGACTTCCGCGGCGGGCTCGACGGCCAGATCAACGACATCACGGGGAAGGTGAAGGACCTGATCGAGGATACGCTGGAAGAATTGAACCTGGAGGAAACGCTCGGAAGCGAGCTGGAACTGAGGCTGGGCCAGGCGCTGGCGAACGTGACGCCGAAGCTGGCGGCCATGGAAAGCGGGCTCGCGGACATCCAACTCACGATTCTTCCGGCGGTGGGCGCGATCCAGGGGAACCTGTCAAAGCTGGACGGACTGGGCCACCAGTTTGCGGCGTTCCAGAACGACGCCACGGCGCGACTGGCGCTGGTGGACGATCAGGTGGGGGCGATCGGAGAACAGTTCGCCGAGTTCCGGGGCAACGTCACGCCGCAACTGGCGGGGATGCGCGCGTCGCTGGAGGGCATCGAGAGAAACGTGACGCCGAAACTAGACACAATCATCGAGAAGCTGGAGGAACAAGAACAGGCCGCGCAACAGCAACAGCAACAGGACGCGCTGCTCGCGGGGGGAGTGCCGCCGGCACTTCCGAATGACCAAAGGTAAAGTTGCTGCTATTGGGAACTGATATCGAGCTGCGGAAGAGCACCGTGAATTACTGGTTTGTCGTACGTAGTTTTTTGCTCATTGATGACACGAAGGCTTTTTCCTTTGAATGAACTTTTACTTTTCTATCGAACCTTTTGCCTTTACACGTTAAAGAAAAATGCTATATCGTCGAAATGCACGTCACATTGCTCGCTAGAAAACTTAGACGTTTCATCGTGGAGTTGTTTCCAAAATATACTGCCCATCTCAGTTTCACGACATAAGCTTGAACGCGGCGGCGCAGTTACTGCTGTTTGTCGAAATGCACACTGTAACTATGTGGTTTGCAAAAAATAAAAAACAGTTCAGACACGACCAGATGCGAATGCTGTACTTGATTGCGGCAGAATGATGTGCACTGGGCACAGCAGTGAATCCGATATAATGACACGACGTGATGTCAAAACCGCGGGGTCCTGTGGTTGCAAGATGATGCGCAGTTGCGAACTCTGCGTTTGTGACATCGGTCCAAGACTTGCGTCATTGACAGTTGAAGCGCTCCACAGGACGTCTTGCTGATTCTTTGAACGCGTCGCAATTTTGTCTCTGTAATTTGCAGGCGAGCTGCTTCGGTTCTGTTGGCAACTAGCGCGTTCGCATCGTGTGGCGCCTGGTTCTGCGATTTTGTGAAGAACGTCTCTCGCTTAAACATGCCGAGTACTTTGTTACCCTCGCAAAGATTTCCCTCCCAGTCCCATGGGATTTGAGGCGCGCGTCTCTTTTTGTGTGCATTTTGCTTTCAGCGTTTGCCTGTGTTGCACAGCCTCTTCCGTTTTTATGTCTTTCAACAAACATTAATGAATTTTGCCCTCGGCCGTTTCGATACCGCAGACATTTAGTGGTGTAACACCACAGATTTGCGTGGATTTATTAGAAAGAACATAATAGGCAAAAAAAGCAGCGTGCCAATGACCACTCTGCATTTTTGAAGCATCCGATGCGCTTCTTCATGGGCAGTGGGGCAAGCAAGAAGAAGAAGGGCGCAGCACCTGCGGGAGATGGGGCGGGCGACATTACAACACCACAGCAGTCCTCCGCGCTGGGTGTTGAGACGAACGCCGGGCAACGTTACGAGAGCCCAGAAAAGGGACGGGACAGCGGCGGTCTAGATAGCCCGGACGTAGATCGCGATGTTACTGCGCGGAAAGAGGACGAGAATGCCGCGAGTAACAGCGATACCGAAGCAGAGATGCTTGAAAACATCTTGAAGGAGAAGGTAGTAGTGCTTGGAGTTTTTTCTTTGACTTGATGAGAATTTACGTGATACTATACTTAAGTTCTTCTTCTTTACCTTCAATCATAGCAACGAGAAAGGAAAAACAATGGGCAAGAACATTCGGTCGAAGATTTGAAAATCGGCGAAAAGAACACGATGTAGTGGTCACGCAACGAAGTTTGATTCCGAAAGAGGAAATCGGCAGGTAGCAGCCGCCGAACGGCAGCGTCCGCGTTCGAACCGCTCCAATATAACGAACGCCTCTCGTGGTCCTTCGCCGTATGAGGAGCAGCCCGGCAGCCTGATGAACATGAAACCCGCAGCAGCGAATTCTTCTGGCGGCGGTGGCAGCCCGCCCGCCTCCAGCCGTTTTAACGGGACGCACACGGCCCCGCGCCCGCAGCCGGTCGAGACGCACGGCGGGTCTTCTTCTTCAAGTCGCCGGCCGGACGTGAGCGGCGGCGGGCCCAGTCCGACGTTTGGCGAGGACCCGAGCCCCGCAGCCGCGCGACAGCCGCGGACGCGCCCAGGCGGGGGTCTGGGGGGGAACGGGAATGCGGCCGCGCACCTCAATGCCTTCATGGAGGCCAGTGAGAGCGACGGGGAGCAGGGCGCAGCGCACTTCGGACTGTCACCGCTGCGGAACCCGGGAAAAGGCGACCGCAGCGGGGGCTCGAAAAGTTCCGCGCGCGGCTCCGTGGCCTTGGTCGTTGCGGGATTTGTGCCGCAGGGCGACAACCAGATAGCCGCCGGGAAGGGCGAGGTGGTGAGCGTGATTGACACGTCGCACGCCGAGGAATACGGTTGGATATGGTGCGAGTCGTCGGCGCGGCCGGGGGAGCAGGGCTGGCTCCCCAGCAACTGCCTGGACCTCACCTACAAAGAGGATCATGGGCCCACGAGGAGGCACAGCACGAACTCAGCAGACCTCGCAAGCACTGCCGGTGGAAGTCAGGCAGGCGAAGATCCGCTGGCGCAGTGGAACGAGAAGCTGGCGGAGACTTTCGTCCTACACTGTAATGCCCTATATTTTTAAAATATTTTCTCCGCCTGGAACAAACCGAGACTTCGCTTTGCGATTTTCTCCGCCTGGCGCTAAAGGCAGCTTTATAATCTATGCTTTTTAATACGCAAAAAAAAAAAAACAGCGATGCGCAACTTGGTCCGACTTGTTCAGTACGTTGTGAACCTGCTGAACCCTTACGGCGCGGCCACGTCTCTCCACATCGCGTGTTGGCGCGGGTCCATCGACGCCGTAGAGGTGATGATCGAAGCCGACCCCGACCTGATAAAGCGGCTGCACGCCACGGCGGGGCAACTCACGCCGCTGCACGTCGCGACGATCTGTAACTACCCCGAGGTGGTGCAGTTCCTCCTGGACGCACGAGCAAACTGCAACATTCCGACCGTTCACGAGCTTTGCCCGTTGCATCTCGCGGCGTCAGCGAGCAACGAGCTGGTGGAGATTCTCGTGGCGGCGCGGGCGAATGTGGACGCGGAAGACGCAGACGGAAACACGCCACTCATCTTCGCGTGCTGCTACCACCAGGTAAGTACGCATTTTCGCGCGACAGTCGCGCGTTTGGTTTTTTTGCGTTGAGCTACTCTCCTCATAGTAATTCTTTGAAAAAAGTGCTGGCTCAGAGCACTTTCTGCCTTGCGGAGTGCCTCAGGGGCTGCACCCTGTCGGTACTTATTTTCTGGAAGAAATTAGAAGCCCAGTCGAGCAGTTTTCAATTTCACGTACTTAGGGTCATCAGGAGAAAAAGCCGGAATGAATTAAACCGGAAAAGTGGCGAAGGGCAATTAGACCAGAAGGACGCGGCCGATGATGGAAATGGAACCCAGAACAACGGTCCCTTTCTAAGCAAGTTTGTCTCAATCTCAAACTAATAGGCATTTCGCGAGCTACTGCACTGATAATTCACTTCAAGAAATACCATTTCTCTCTCCCTTTCAGGTTCAGACTATCGAGTACCTCGTCGAGCGACAAGCGGACGTCCGCAAGTGCAATCGGTGGGACGTTTCACCGTTGCACTTGGCAGGTGCCTACGCGGAGCTCGACGGCGCTTTGTACGGTGTGCAGGTGCTCTGTTCCGTCGGCGCCGACCCTTGGGTGAAGGACGCTGGCAACCTTACGCCGATTCAAACCGTGCGGCGAGTTTTGGCGAAAGCAGACGCGGGAAAGCAAGCAGACAAAGGGGGCCCGAAAACGCTCGATCCGGTGCAAGAGTTTCTCGAACAGTTCACGTCGGTGACGCAGCTTAAGCCAGCCGCGCGGCAGGCCGTTTTGAAAAAGCGCAGACGGGACCGCGAAGCGAAAGAGAAAAAAGACATGGAAACACCACGGGAGGGACCCAAAGGGAGGAGAAAATCAGATGCGCTGATAATGGGCGAAACCGACACACCGCGGGAGGATGACGAAGAGGCGAAGGCAAAAGAAGCAGCGGCGATAAAGGTATTTAAGTAGCCCAAAATCAGCTTCGTACCACTTTTGTTCTACAATGGCAACCTACCATGAGGCGAGCACCATCCAAGCTTCTCAAGTTTTGTCGGCGCAAAACTGAAGCCACCTAGACCAAGCAGCGTGGACGCCAGGAGGCAGAAGTGGGATCTTCAATCTTGATTCAACCCGCACCAAGGCACACGCAGCGGGAGATGATGATGTTGAAGTTGATGCGATCGAATCCTCTATGAAACAAAAATCCCATGATCATATTTATATCAATGGCAACCTCCCATTTACACAACAACGGCAGAGCTCCACCATCGGGAAGGAGTTGCAGGACGAAAGCCAGCGTCTTGCGAATGAGGCTCGCGAGCTGCGGCGCAAGCTCGAGCAAGCCGAAAACCAGTTGAAACAAGCAGAGTCTTCTTCCGCCGCGAACAAGGACCTCGCCGGGCAAATCTCGCAACAGCGGCGCGATCAGGAGCGCGACTTCGAGAAGAAGCTCACGGAACGCGAAAACGAAATGAAGAAGCAGGTGAAGAAGCTCGAGTCTGAGTTGGAGGCGAAAGATGCCGACTGGAAGAAGAAGATGGAGGACGAAAAAACGCGTTTGAAAAAGATAAACGAGGAAATTACGGAGCAGCTGCTGCAGAAATCCGAGAAGAAGTCTTCTGGCGACGTCGCGTCGCTGAACGTGAAACTCCAGTCGCTCGAGGGGGATTTGCGTTCGGCGAAAGCGTCCCTGGACTCCAAGACCAGCGAGCTTGCGGTGCGCAAGGAGGAGTTGAGCAAGTTGAAGGAGGAGAAGTCGAAGGAAAACCGGTCGCTGCAGCAGGAGCTGGACAGCAAGAAGGAGCGCGTCCGCGTTCTGGAGGCCCAGATCCGGCAGTTGCAGACCCAACTCGACGCAAAGGGCGACGAGCTGCAGCAGGCGAAACACGGTCTTTCGCGGTTGGACGAGTACACGGAGCGGGCGGAGCGCGCCGAGCGGGCGTTGCAACCGCTGGAGCAGCGCAACGTGGAACTGGAGCGGATGTTCGCGGAGGAGCAGGGGATTCGGAGGAAGTACCACAACCAGATCCAGGAGCTGAAGGGCGCGATCCGCGTCTACTGCCGGGTGCGGCCGCGGATCAAGAAGGAAACGGACGCCGGGGAAGAGCAGTGGCTCGGCAAGCTGGACGAGTTCAGCGTGAACTTGCGGCGGGACGAACGCCGCGAGAACAAGGAATACACGTTTGACGGCATCTTCGACGAAAACAACACGCAGGAACAGGTGTTCCGCGAGTGCAAAGACCTGATTCAGTCCGCGGTGGATGGGTTCAACATTACCATCTTCGCGTACGGCCAGACGGGCGCGGGGAAAACTCACACCATGTACGGCGGCGAGGGCGACCACGCAGGACTCGTGCCGCGCTCGATCAAGGAAATCTTCGCCATCAAGCAGAAGAACGTTAACCGATACGAGATAAAGGTACTAGTGCTCTCTCTCTCTCTCTCTCTCTCTAGCCAAAACACGAACTAGAACTACGTACGGCCACTATACTTTAGTGCTCGTCGACTACCTTCGTTGTCCCAGTTTACAACACACCGATCATGGACTACAACAGGTAAAAGTGTACATGGTTGAGGTGTACCGCGACGAGCTCGCCGACCTTCTGCTCCAGACGAAGAAGGCGCCCGGCCCGCTGGAGATAAAGCGCGACTCGCGGGGTACCATCTACATCGAGAACGTTTCCGAGATAGGGGTGCAAACCAGCGAAGAGCTGCAGGACTGGCTGGACCGGGGCATGGCGAGGAGACACACGGCGGCCACGAAGATGAACACAGACAGTTCGCGGTCGCACCTGATCACGACGATTCTACTCGAGGTGTACAACCGCAGCAAAAAAACAACCGCCCTGGGGAAGATATCGCTGGTGGATCTGGCGGGGAGCGAGCGCCTGAAAAAATCGGAGGCCACGGGCGAGGTGGCGAAGGAAGCCATGGCGATCAATAAGTCGCTCACTGCCTTAGGCGACGTCATCGAGGCGCTCACGAGCAAGGCGAAGCACGTAAATTTTTTACAATTTCGCCTCGCGGTTGGTTTTGGAGGAATCTCTTTGGCTATTATTTCTTCGGGTCGCTGGTCGAAGGGACAGGGTCGTGGCGACCCCGCCACTTTCGGATCGGAGGTCAAAACCGGGAGCGCGGCTGAGCGGCTGGTAAATCATCGGTAGCCGAAACCGGTCCCGCGGGTCTTCGATTCTCGGTGGGCAGCACCGGCCCCGGGCGTGGTGGATTGATTATCGGTAGGAGCGACTATCGGTACTAGGCAAAACCTGGGTCCCCCCGGGATGGTCATACATTGCACACGCTCCAGTCTGGCATTTCTCATTCCCGCTCATGACAGATTCCGTACCGCAATCACAAGCTGACGGAGCTGATGTCCGATTCGCTCGGGGGGAATGCGAAGACCCTCATGTTCGCGAACTGTTCCCCGGCAGCCAGTAACTGCGAAGAGTCCATGGGAACGCTCAACTACGCGAGCCGGGCGAAGCTGATTACCAACAACGTCTCCAAGCAGCAGGAGAGCAAGGAGATCAGCCGGCTGAAACAGGTGATCGCGACCATGAGCCGGGAGATGAGCATGAAAGGAGGCGACCTGAAAGCACCGGACCAGGCAGGACTGCAAGCAGCACTGCTGGGGACGTGATTCATTACCCGAGGGGCGACGCAGCTCCTCACGGATGGTGGTAATGGGACTACCGATACACCGAGGATGATCTACAGATTACTACACGTTCAATACCTATAGAACACCGACTCAAGGAAGTGGAAACCCAAACTCGAAACCGAATGTCAGTTACCGTTGATACTTGATGCACCAAACTCGAATGTCCGTTACCGTTGATACAAATGCCCGCGTAGCCAGATACAGTTGATACAAGGCCGTTTCATCGGCAACTCCTAGCAGCCTACTGCTGCAAGGAGGGCCCTAAATTTTGCATAAGAATGTCACCCTCATGGCTGCTCACGACCATTGCATGTACTTGTACCCCCCCGCTGCGTGGATACTGTAGCAACACAGCGTGCTGGGGCGGTGCGTGTTAAGCGAGCGCTTTTTACTTCCAGAGATCGATTGCACCGCCAGTTTTTGCGCAATGTTTTCGCACGAAATGAAAGATTTCCACTTCGAGCGTTGTGTTGCCGCTTATGGTCGCAACCAGGAATGCGAATGGTCGCACAGTCGTCCGTGTTTTCCCGTCGTTGCCGCGCAGGAATTTCTCGTCCGGGTTCGTTGTCTCCTAAGTCCGTTCGCGTGATCTTCGTCTGGTCTCCGTTCCGGTCGCCGTGTGAAGATCATCGTGAAGAAATTCATTAGAAGTGAAGTCGTTCTTTCTGCCGCAAAAAACTGAACCGAAAAAAAAAATGAAATGGTTGATTGATTGATTGAGCGTCGAGCGTCGCATCTCGTGTTTCTGTGATGGTCGTGGTTTCTGGGTCTTGAAGACTTGTTCCCGTACTTTGTGTGGAATCTTCACGGGCAGCGGAACACAGGATGCCGCCGAAGAACAAGAACTCCGCCCGAGGCTCGGGCAGCTCTGCCAAGGACTCGTCTTCCGACGCCGAGTTGCTCCTGGGCCTGGAAGCCGCCGCCACCCGCCAGACTTCCAAGAACCAATCCGGCCCCACCATCAACTCGCTCGATGAGGCCGCCATCCGGGCCGTCGCGACCTCCGAGGCCGTCACGCAGGCGGTGTTCGGAAGCTCCTTTGCGAAGAACGTTTTCTTCCTCGGGAAGACGTGGGCGCCGGTGCTGCGCGTGGTGACCTTAGGCGTGATCGGGTTGATGGCGTTCTGTATCCGCCTGTTCGCGGTGATTCGCTTTGAGAGCGTAATCCACGAGTTCGACCCCTACTTCAACTACCGAACCACGAACTACCTGTTCGAGCACGGCTTTCTCGAATTTTGGAACTGGTTCGACGACCAGAGCTGGTACCCACTCGGCCGGGTGATCGGGCACACGTTGTTTCCGGGACTGATGACCACGACCGCAGTGATGCAAAAAGGCCTGCACACGTTGGGTACCTATACTTACTTATGTGCAGAATGGCGATGGCCTACCAGCGAGAAAAAGCTATAAGTATGCGCCTATGTTTACATGACAAGGGCTGGTTCAGTGCGCCACATGTGCTCATCGGATGGTCGGTCGTACCGAAGACAATCAAAATCAAATTGATCATTTCGGGCAGGTCTCATGATCAACGTGCGCAACATGTGTGTGTTCATGGGTCCCACGTTTGCGGCTTTCACGGCTATGGCGGCGTACTGTCTCACCAAGGAGATCACGGGAAAGCCGGAGGCGGGTTTGTGCGCGGCCTTCTTCATGGCGATCTGCCCGTCGTACCTGTCGCGGTCCGTTGCGGGCAGTTACGACAACGAGTGCGTGGCGATCTTCGCGCTGGTCTTCGCCTTCTACTGTTTCATCCGTGCGGTGAAAGAGGGCACCATGTTCCACAGCGTGATCGCGGCCTTCTCCTACCTGTACATGGTGAGCACGTGGGGGGGCTACGTGTTCCTGACCAACACAATCGCGATCTACGGTACTTTCTTATTCGTTGGATCCAAGCAGGTCAATCTCAATTCGAACTCCTCGATGTCGTTTTCGACCTGTCCGAATATAACTTCTGGTGACCTCCGTCGAAACAGCCTTCGCGCTCCTGTGTCTCGACCGGTTGAATGGGTCCGCTTACGTCGCCTACTGCCTCTGGTACGTGCTCGGGACGGTGTTTTGCCTCAACATCCCGTTTGTGAACATGGGGGCGGTAAAATCCTCGGAGCACATGGCGTCGCACGGGATCTTTCTTCTTTGCCAGGCCTACAAGCTCTCCAAGTTCCTCCTTGCGCAGAAGAAGGAGCTGGAAAGCGACGCGCCCCGTCTGTTCCGGGATAACCGGCTGTTCGCGTTTTTCTTCTCGGCCAAGGGGGTGGTGACGGTTGTCGCGAGCCTCTTTGCGTGCGCTGTCACGTACATGGCGGTCACCGGGAAGACGCAGTGGAGCGGAAGGTCAATGACTCTCCTGGACCCGACCTACGCACGCAACTACATTCCGATCATCGCGAGCGTGAGCGAGCATCAGCCGACGACGTGGATCAACTACGTCATGGACCTCCACGTGATGGTGTTTCTGCTCCCCCTCGGCCTCTTCCACTGCTTCTGGAACCGGAGCTACGGACTGCTCTTCCTCGGCATCTTCGGCGTGCTCTCAACCTATTTTTCGGGGGTACTTGTATCTATTTTAAATATTTCCTTCTGACTGGAGGTGGTGATGTCTCCGCTACCTGTACTTGTGGCCGGCGCCGGCAACATACAATCCAGCTACTTTTCTAATATGAGGAGAAAGTGAAAGAAAAGCAAATACGCAAGAATGGTTTATAAAACAACAGGTCATGATCCGCCTGCTTCTGGTCATGTCGCCAGCGTGCTGCTGCCTCTCCGGTTTGGGCATGTCGCACCTTCTGACGGTTTTCATGACCAACCTCCGCGCGTGCGAGCCGCCGAAGACGATCGCGAAACACTTCAAGGTAGGGGCCCTACTTAACTTATAGGCCAAGTAAGTATGCTGTTCCTGTTGCGGCACTTAATTAATATCACCCTGACCGCGTCCGACGCCGAAAAGGAATATGCTAGCATTGTTTTCAGGTTCAGCTCGTCCATTAAAAAGAATATGGAACCGAAAAAACGTCTGCAGATTTCCTCCGTCGTGGTTGCGCTCGCAAGCGCCGTCCTCTTGATAAAGTACGTCCTTCATTGTACCATGATTTCCTCCACCGCCTACTCCTCGCCCTCTATTGTCATGGCGCAGCAGCTGAGGGACGGGACACGTGTGTTGCAGGACGATTTTCGCGAGGCGTACTATTGGATCCGGCAGAACACGCACAAAAAAGCGACTATCGCCAGCTGGTGGGACTATGGCTACCAGCTCACCGTGATGGCCAACCGAACCGTGATCGTGGATAACAACACGTGGAACAACACGCACATCGCGACGATTGGGCTCATTCTCGGTAGCACGGAGGCGGAGGCGTGGCGCCTCCTCAGGGGCCTGGACGCAGATTACGTACTCGTGCTCTCAGGCTCCCTGGCTCGTTACAGCTCGGACGACGTGAACAAGTTTCTGTGGCCGGTAAGAATCGCGCAGGGCGTGTACCCGAACAAGATTTCGGAGAACGACTTCATCGGCCCAGGAGGGTACACCACGGGGCCAGGTATTTATGTTTATGCTCCTACACTGCAAGGCCAAGAGCTTTGATGCATGTCTATGTTGCATACGAATAAATTTCAATTTGTAAGTAAAAGTTTTTTCCGAATAGCTGTTCTCTCACTATCGGACGTCAAGGTGCTGCGGAAAAGTTCTTGGATAGCCTGATTTACAAACTGGCGTTTCACCGGATTGCGGAAATTACCGGTGGCCAGGACTTCGCGCGGGGGGTCATGCTGGCGCGCCCAGAGTTCGAGCTGACGCACTTCACAGAAGTTTTCACCAGCGAAAACTGGATCGTGCGCATCTTCGCACTGAACAAAGAGGACAACAGGGTCAAATTTGTAGAGTGAACAGCCCACGCTCTCTGTCGTAGGTCTAGTTGCAGCTGCGGGCGACCGCTCGAGCTCGCTTCGTCACCGGGTCCCTCCAGTTTTTGTGGACGATTCCGGAGATAAATAACGATAACCTGTGAGAATATAGACGAGGCCGGCTGACGGCTATTCAAATGTGGCAGCGACGGCTATTCAAATGTGGCAGAGGACAAGCATGGCGATTCCTGCTTGCTTTGGTGAATTTTTGCACCGCAAAGCGCTAGAGTTGGAGGGATCGAAACTCGAGAAACCAAATTGCACAGTTTCGAGAAAAGTACACACGTATCTCGTTGTATTGAGTTGCTGACATTGAGCGTCCAGATCGCGTAGGTGCTCGTAAACAGGATTGCCTATGCCGAGATAGTGCCCCTCGCGTGAGTTAGCATCACAGTACAAACCTCGAAGAGAAAAGTACTTTAAATTCACGAAGCCATATTAGAAATTGTTCCGGTTGCACTTCTGCACGACCACAGCAAGATGTCGAATTCGTCCGGCGGAAATGGGCAGCACGTGCCGTTGTGGAAAGTTTGGAAACGGAAACTGGAGCACGTGCTTGCGGGTGTGGGCAGCAAGTTTGTGAGAAGATGGCGGGCATCACTTGAGCGGAAGCTGCGACGGAGGTATATTCGAGCGCGCAAAGCGGGAACTCAGGGGGAGGAGGAATGGAGCCGCGAGTTTAAGAATGTGCTTGATACTTTTTGTGACCAGGTGGTTGCGAAAGCGAAGCTAAAAATGCTCACACTAAGGAAAAGAAAGCTGCAGGTGTTGGGCAAATGGATGATGGCGAAAAGAAAACACGCGAAGCTTACGGCAGTGAAAGTCGTGCTCAAAGTCTCGCATAAATTTAGCTTGCAGGACCAATTGATAGACGCAGCTCGGTTCAGTCTCGATTCCCTGAAGGAAAAGCTATCAAAGATGGAGATCCACCAGTCGCGTTGAACGCCCTGCCTTTGATTCATTTTGGCATTCGCATCTTTCACTGGGGATGTCGACTTATGCCGTGATCCGAGAAGAGCCTGCAGCTTCTCTGTGCGTCTCTGCTGTCTCGCAGCTTTTGTTCGTGGATCGTGGATCGACCTGGCAGTCAAAATGTGTGCGTCTGATCCAAATTTCGATGATCATTGCCCGTGGTAGCTCCTCCGTATTGACTATTGACCAGAGAAACTGAAAGCAAACTATCGTCGTAAACGTTCCCCACTTCAGGACACTCATTTCTGGCAGCTCTACCGCGACGTATTGAAGGCGTGGCTGCCTTCTTTTCAGCCCATTTGCTTATGGTACGACATCGACATCTTCGACGTTAATAATACACACGACACTTATAATTTTCTACTACTACGAAGGAAGCTTGGAAGCGACACTTAAGCGATTATCGGATTTCTTTTTCGAGCAGATCCTTGATCGATCAGCGGAGCCGCGAAAATGTCTGCGCGCCGGCAGCCTCAGACGGCCAACGGTCCGAATCAGGAGACCAACATGCTGGACGAGAATGGGAACTACGATTTCGCGAAGCACCAGTTCCGCGAATACCAACACGACTACTCTTATCTCGGTGGCTTTCTCGGGGCCGACGAGGTCGCCGACAAGAAAAAGAAACAGGCTCTGCAGGGCAAAGTCGATCTGTTGCCGCGCCTTCCGCCGAAGGATGCGACCCTGCGCGCCATGGTGGAGAAGTTCGCGGCCCGGGTAATTTCGCAGGAAGATCCGGAGTTTTGCGAACACTCGTTCTTCACACGGGATCCGCAAACCTACTTCTTTTTGCGGGAGAAGGACGGAACCAGCCGGAAATTTGAGGCGGACAAGAAAACAGGGCGGGTCAAAGATCCCAAGGAGAAGTCCGCTGCGGCAGCGCGCGAGGAGGCGGCAAAGTCGAATCCCTTCCACACGAGCGTCGAGGAGGAGCAGGAGAAGGCGCGGGACTATTATCAGTTCGTGAAGCACTGCAGCCTGCGGGGGGTGGATTTCATGCCGCTGGTCGCGAAACAGCAGATGGTAGAGGCGGACCGCATCGCGAAACTCGCCGGTATTGGGAACGGCGCGTATTCGAAAGCGGCGCAGCCAATGGCAATCGGCAGCGGGGTCGCGGGTGAGCAAGGCGGTGGCGCGTCGTCGTCGTCGGCTGCTAAGAGTACAGCTAGCTACAACCTGCCGGGGGAAGGGGGAAGTACAAGGACAGGTCATAACGCAGACGAGAACCCCGACGCGCCCGAGAAGAAGTTCCTGCCGGGGGTGCGGGTCGAGGTGATCGGGCTGAAGGCCAAACCGGAGTACAACGGGGAGTTTGCGAGCGTGAAGAGCTTCGTGAAGGAGTCCGGGCGGTTCCAGGTCGTGTTCGAGAAGTACGGCACGGAGATAGCGGTGAAGCCCGTGAACATGGTGATGGCCCAGCGACAGGAGAAACCGGAGGAAGAATGGAAGCACGAGATCCCGAAGCACGCACGGGTGATCGTCCAAGGGCTCACATCGGAGGGGGGCAAGTTGCTGAACGGGCTGAAAGGAGAGGTGGTGAGCTACGACGACGAAAAGGGGAGGTACAACGTGAAACTGGACGCACAGCCGGGCAACGTGAAGAAGGTAGTGAATTTGGCAGGTTTTATTTGTTGACCTTCCATTTTTGCTCAGTATCAACAGTTTGTCAGAGTACCGCTCCGTTGAGTGCTGGAAAGGACACGAGCGATTGCAACTCAACCGACTTTTCTTCAACCACCACGATTCAGGTAAAGCAAGAGAACCTGAAATGCGACCTTCCTCCCGGCTGGACGGAGCACTGGGACGAGCACATGCAGAAGTTTTTCTACCGCAACACCAAAACCAGCCGCATCCAGTGGAAGCACCCCATTCTCAAGGCCCGCGTTATCACCACGGACAAGCAGAAGATGGCCGGCGGCACCTTCGACTTAAACGAGGCAGCCGAGGAGGCGGATTTCGCGCGACAAAGGTATCAAACCGACGACCTGAACGAGGGCGAAGGCGGATTTTCGCTCAAGGACCTTGTCGCGAAGGTGCAGCGCGAGGAAGAGCGAAAACGACGCAGAGATGCGGGCGAAGAGATCGACAGCGACGAGGAGGAGGAAAAGGCGGAGCAGAAGTGGATGCAGGAGCGGGGCTTGCTCGAGCGCGCAAGGAAACGCACGAAGAAAGAGCGACAGCAGCTGTTCAAGCACCACTTTCTCGTTCAGAACATACAGGACTTCAAGAAGAAGCTCGGTCTGGACAGGCTGGAGGACTTGCACAACGTGGCCTATTACACCAAAAAAGTGGACGCACAGGCGGTGCTCGAGGCGCGCAAGGATGCGCTGCAGGAACTTCTCGATGCCCGGGCCGCGGATAAGAAGGACAGGGACATTTCCGCGGGAAAGTTCGGTGCCGCAAAATCATCGTCTGCCGATGCTGCCGCGGACGAAGACGACGATGGACCGGTGATTGTGCTGAAAAAACAAATTCCGGAGTACCTGTGGAGGGACTGCGAAATCGCCGTTATCAACGGGATCGAATTGATCCACAACGAATTCACGGACGCGCGACAGAAGCACACGGTGCAGCAGCTGAATCTGACAATAATTTCGCTTATGGACGATGCGTACATAACGGGGAACCAATTCGCCGAAAAGATGGAATCCCTGTTGGGACTGATGAAGTGCATCTGAGGCGGTTGGGCTTTGGGCTTCAACTTTTCCAGCGCCCGTCGGTTTCTCGCTTAGAATGGTGATGGAGTTGCTGATACTAGAGTGGATTTTGAGCTTAAGCCTACCTGCGGTGTCAGCGGGCAACGTCGAAATAAAGCCATGGTTTGGCCGGCAACGATGGCCATGTGTGACTTCTTGTTCGCGAGAGGAGGCCGGAAAGTTCGTTCTCGCACTCAGAGACGAGGCACGCAAAGATACAGCAGAACGCGATTGTCGAGTGATTCAATCGACAGAGAGCCTTGTTTGTCTTGGTGGTTTGATTTCTTGCCGTGAGAGTAGTTGCTCGTCGACAACGACATGTACTAGCAATCTAGTGAACAGTGTTGATGCAAATCTTGCCAGCAGCGAGAAAGACAAAGAACAGCAACAAAACTTTTGATGAGGGCTAATGCGCACGGCTCTTCGTCTTGACCAAACATGCGCTTTCTCGCGCACGCTCGGCGCCCTGCCGTTCGGGCGGTTGCGGGTACAGGAGACAATAGCGGGAGCGCGGGGACGCGGGCGTGAGCAAGAGCAGCACTCACGGGCGTGAAGCGGGCATCGATGCGCGTCTGCGCCTGGGTTGTGGTCGTGCTCAGGGTCCTCGTTCTTTGCTCTGTGCAGAATCGTCCGGGCTCAGCGCGAAAAAACGCAGTGCAGCAAAATTCGGGTCGTGGCTCGGAATCGTCTCTACTCCCGGAAGCGAATCGCCACGCCGGGGATGGAGCGTCGCTGGCTGCTCGGGATATCGCAGCGGAAGGAGAGACGACTGCCGTCCCCGCAGATGCCGAACCGAAAATCGGTCGGGCGACACTACTGCAGAAGGAACCTGCGGCGCCGGTCGAGCAGAGAGAGCATGCAGCAGAGATGGACGCCGCACAGGGAGCCGCAGCGTCGGCAACGTCGGCATTGGAGGTGAAGGGAGAGCCTACGTCCGCTGTCGCGTTCTCGAAGCCAGCTCCGAACAGAGCGACAAGTGACGCGGAGCGAAAACAGCCAACGATAGATGAGCGGTCCTCCGTAGCACTTGCAGCGGCAAAGGCGCCAACAAATAATCCAGATGCGAGAGCGCCCGAAAGGCCCCAGCCACGAAGTTCGATGCTGCAACAGAGCAACCTTATGTCATACGGGGTCACATCAAACAGCAGCAACACCTCGACAACGACTACTGACTCCGGGGGAGACGACGACGACGACGAAACTTACGTAAAGTGCGATAGATGCTGCTCTATCACTCGAAAATTTTGTTCCGCACCGACGGTGAAATAAATCGATTGAAAATTTATACTTGACAACCCCATCAAAACATCACTCACAGAACTTTCCGCCCGGCTCGACGATTTATCACCATGGCGGCTACATCCCGATAACAGAAGGAGACCGTACGCACGCGCAGCACGTGATCAAGTTCGCCCCAGTGATTAAGGTGAATAGCGACAATGGCGGCACCGGTGGCGCAAGCGGCAGGGACGCCATGGGCGAGGTCGTAAAGATGCTGGCAGCGAATATGGGTTCCATGACCTCGGCTGCGACGTTCGCGGGCGCGAACAGCGGCGGCGGGTCCGCCACGCAGCAGTTCCAGAAATGGCAGGAGGAACAGAAGGCCGCAAAGCAGAATGAGAATCTCCAGCACCAGATCGAAAAGTTGGATGCAAAACTGTCCGCCGTGCGGGGCGACCTCTGGTCGCAACATAGCGGCGGCGGAGCGTCGGGTTACGGGTACTATTCTGGCGGGGCAAATACTTACGGCGGCGCGACGACCACGACGGGGGGCATGAGCGGCAATCCGACGTCGGACAAATCCACGATCGTGCATGCCGCTTCCATCGTTTCTTCGAGCGCGCAGAGAGCGCTGCAAGCGTCCGCTTCGATGGCCCCCGACTGCGTGTACCAATGGCAGCGAGCGAATATCCACGCGACGAAAGCGAGTGAAATCGCCGAGGAGGTGGATATCTCGGATGCCGACGCGACTACGCAGCTGATGCAGTCCGCGGAGATGGTGCATCTCGCTCTGAAGTTCATGAAGACGGCGATCGCCTGTGTCAACTGGAGCGCTGCGAACGCTGCGAATGGAGGCGGCTCCCCCGCAAGCGGCGGGGGCTACTACCTCGGACATAACGGCGGGACTGGAGGGACCACTGGCGCGGGGTACTACACAAGTACCGGTGGGTACACGCCGCCGTCGACAAACGGGTACGGCGGCACGAGCACGAGCCCCTATGGAGCATACGGAGCGACGGGTTCGACGGGCTACTCCCCCGCGGGAGCGAGTACAGGTCTAGATTGAGTTTCTTGTTGCATCTGGATTCGATTTTGATTTTGCTTGAAGACTGATGAGTCATGGAAGTGATCTGATCGATCCTGCACAATGAAAAGGCACCCCGATGGCCTCCGCTGGCGTGGACCCCACGACTGGTCTCTCCCTCGACGGCAGCGCGGCAGCGGTGCCAGGTTCCGGCGGCCTCACCGACTCGGTTTTCGGGGCTGGCACTACGGCCGGTTTCGTCGACCCTGAATTCACCGCCCAGAACGACCCAATGCGCGCCCAGGCCGAACGGAACGTCGGGCAGCTCTGGACTTTGTTCCACCGCTACTGGCTTCGGATCTCGTGGTATTTCGGCAACATGGACATGGACACCACGGAGAAGCAAGCCTACGAGGCGGAGGAGCTTTCAATCCAGGAGCTTGAGGACCAACTGTACAATTCGGGTGGCGCTGATAGCGAGCTGAGCCAGGAGATTTTGGACAGCGAGCGCGGGCTGGTATCCCTGCAGGAAGCGGCGCTACTGGCGGAAGAGCAGAAAGTGAGGTCCAACGGGTGGTACTTCATCCTGTTCATGCTGGGGGCCACCATCGCGGGCGTCGCGGCGTATTTGGCCTATTACATGCACCAGAACGGACACCCGCCGGCGTGGCTCGCGCCGTTCGTTCCAGGAGGCGGTGGCGGGCCGGACGGAGGTGACGAAGATAGGGACGATGTCGATCGGGATCGCGATCGGGATAGAGGCGGTGACGATGACAGTGACGATAACAGGCGGTGACGATAAAAGGGCGGGCGGGTTCTTGAAGTATCGCTGTGCTGTAGGTTCGGGCTGGTAGTGCATGCGCTGTGGCGGAGTCTCCGCGAGGGTGTTGGCGCTTGCAAAAAAAAATCATGTGTTTGAGGGGGGGGGGCTATCTCACCTTTAAATTCGCGATATAAAATTCGTGAACCAGGGGCGGTAGCTTCTTCCTTCCTTCATCCGCTGCTGAGAATAAAGTTTTCCAGAAGTGGTTGCGACGAGGCCAACCTGCGGCGCTGCAAACAGATTCCGAGAACATTCAGCGGGACTTTAGTGCAAGCCGAGCTTTCTGATGTGACACAAGTCAGTACTGCCCGTTGTTGGCCCGACTGCTGTGGCTCGGATCGGTGTTTTAGCTCGGCACAGCGAACTTTCGAGAGCGTCTTCGACGGCACGAGCGAGACAGAGAGGCCCACGTAGAGTTGCATCGAAAGCTGGTTGCAGTTAATCTACGGCGACATGCACGGCAAAACAAAAAACAAGAGAGGCTCACTAGCTACCAGTGAGAGAAACAGAAAATGTCCGCGCTGCAATCCCGCGTGCAGCAGCTCCGGGAGGAGGTGGAGTCTAAGGAGTGGGAGCTCGCCGAGATTGTGGATACCGTCGAGGCTACCCGCAGCAACCTCGACAAGGCTTACGAAACCGCGCGCCGGCAGCTGATCGTGTCATCCGGCTCCGGTGGCGGCAGCGGGCTCTCGTCTGGCGGCGAGGGTTTTGCAAAGGTGCTGGGGACCATTTCTGGCGGCGCGAATTCTGGGATGCTTAGCACCGGGGGGCGGCGGCCGAGCGGGGGCATGTTTGCCGGGGGGAGGTCGTTGAACCTCGGGCTGATTGCGGAGGGTGACGAGGAGGAAGAGGACGATCCCTCAGACGAAGCGGCAGTTGATGCGAGTGAGGCACACGAAGCGGGAGCGCAGCTGGAGAAAGAGAACAAGGCGCTGCTAGCGGAAAACCTCCAGCTATTGAAAACGATCCACCAAAAGCTCATTGTGCTCACAAAATCGGAATGATGGATTTCTAAGGTAAGAAAGTAGTAGGGTTTTGCGAAAATGGCGCTGGGGCTCTTGCATGTTGCCGTAAACCATACTGTAAGAGTTGGATAGTCGACTATGCCACACCCACATCAACGACTACATTTGCAGCGAATACTTCACAGTCACATTTTGCAGCACGAGTTGCTAGATCGATCCATTTGCTGTCGGTTTTGCGAATCCTTGTTGAGTCGTTTGCAGGTCCCCGGATACGCGCGCCCCGAGGGTGGGAAAGGTTCATGATGGCTACTCTTGATGCGAGTTCTGATCTGGGGCGCTTGTCTCTCAAGCAATCGTACATCCAACCTGAAGATCCCTGAAAATTATTTGCTCGGTATAGTATCTCTTGCCGGTGCTGCTGCTGCTGAAGCATCGGAAGTCGGACAAAATTCATACAGCATCGGTTGCGTGCACAGACGCAGCAATAATGTGGGCGGATTCCCGTGTCGCGCGAAAGGCGTTGCGCCAGCACTGAGCCATCATTTTTTTTTAATATTTCGCTCGCAGCTTGCCGGTGGAATACTGCGTTGGCGACTTCCAAAGTAAGCTCGTTTTTAGCTAAACGCATACTTTTATTTTCTCTTCCTTCGCCGCCGTGAAGGAAAAATTATTGTTTTTTCTGAATTTATAAAATAATTAAAATATTGCTCTTACACCAGGAGTCAAAACAGGAAAGAGTACTACGACATTGCGTTCATATTTAAGGACGAAGATGAAACTCCTCGCGGTGCTTTACCTCGCAGTTCCCGTGCTCGGGACACTACGGCAGGGCCCGCCAGCCTCCGCGTTTCTGTCTGGTGCATCCGCCACTCCAAGCAGCTCTATGTTTTCGCTGCGTCCGGACCAGAGGAAGCGTCGGTTTGCGTCTCCTCCTCCCGCCCCAATCGACCGCGATTCGGACGACGATGGCGATTTTTCTAGTGATGATGACGGAGATCGTTCGCGTAGAAAGAGACGGCGCACCGGCTGCATGGCGGGAAGCTTCGGGGACTTAGAGGCGTTCTCGAGAGCGATCCAGGGCACGTATCACGAGCTGCGAACAGTACACAAATCGAACTTCCTCTTGCCAGTCGTCGAAAAGGTGCGTGAGATGATTGCGAAATTTGTCAAACCATTCCGGCAATGGTTTGGGAGGGACCCGGGCGTGGTTGGCACACAGTTGCAGTTTGGCAGGAAGCAATCGACTCCGGAGCTTGAGGCGTGGGCGGTATCCCACTCAGCGGAGATGGCAAAGCTGCGTTCGGTTTTGCAGGATCTGACTTCTTCGTTGGCGAGGAGTGCGGAGGCGTCTGCAAGAATGGGCGAGCACGTTCCTTTACCCGATCAATTTTTTTCGACAGAAGATGGTGGGAACATCAAGCTCGTGCGGACTGCGGCACCGAACGCGCAGGAAGAGATTCTGGCGGAGCTGAGGAAAAAGGACGACGATGACATGGAGGGATTGCTGGACACCTTTCGGCCGAGTGTCCACGATGCCGCCGGCGAAACGCGGCCGATGAACGTTGTTTTTCGCCTGGTGCCAGAGATGGAGGCACGGAACGGACTGAAACTCAGTGCCCCGGAGTTACGCGCCAGAGCGACCCCAAATTCAAATACGCAAACCTTTCGCGTCGAGCTGCAGCTGGTGCATGGCCAAGACAGTGCCCGGGCCCGGTTGTGGTTCACGATTGTTGGGGATAGAATGGCGGACGGGCAGAAGTGGTCGAACTCGCACCCGCTGTCTCTGAACAGGCTTGAAATTGTGGGACGACAGCAGGAGGAGGGGGACGGCATTAATTCGTTCACGAAAAAGCTGCTCACGCTGGACTTTGTGTCGATGACGTGATTGCATAAACAGCAGCTGATTTTTGCATAAAACATTCGCTTGCGAGCTGCACCAATTAGCTGATGAATTCTTTCGACGTGTAGACATAAGAGAAACCTGGAACGGCTAGGTGTGAGGTTACCGCGTTGGACATGGTTGAGCTGGTTTATCATCGCGTGGACTCCAGCGCCACTTCAATCAAGGAAAACTACTTGCTTCACTTTCGAGAAGACCAAAAGGACAAAATAAATTAGCTGCAGCTTATTTATTCTACCGGGTTTTGCGGCATTTCTGCTATCCTTTTGTGCTTTCGAACGCGGTCGGCAGGTGAGAAACTGGTTGATTTCTACAAGACCAAAAAAAATGAAAATCCAGTAACGCGTCGAGATCGTTCTTTCAAACGGCCGCTCCAGCATTTTCTCGGCATCTCAACAAGGAAGCTGCCCGCTCCGCGCCCGCCCGCCGCCCCGACTTCAACTTCTCGCCGTGTCCTCTATGGCCGGTTTGCTGGCGTGCGTGCGTGTATCTGCAATCCATTCGTCGTGTCTATCCGCATTACCACCAGCAGGACCCAATTCGTATGTCACATTTCTTTACAACTTTAGCGATGCCTCAACCGACCGCTCTTTGTGCTTTCACGAGGACATCGACATTCAAATGATTTGGTAGCGTTGTACCCACTACGCGGCGGCAGCGATACCTCCTAGGTAGAGCAGCTAGACTATCAGCTACAAAAATGGTCCGTGCCCCCGGCAGCAAGTGATGTGAGATGTTGATCATGACGCGGACGCGGTCGGTCAATGTGTGGCGCCTCGTGCTCTCACTTGTGCCAGTCTCACTGGCAGTGTGCGCGTGATCTTGTTTAGACGTCTGATCCCGGCTAAACAACTACGCTGTAGCTATCAGGAAAAAATCCTCTTTTCTTCTGCTTCCTGCTGGTCCCGTTTTCCTACCAGACCAAACGGAACTGGTCAGCTTACGGTCGACGATCCTTCTTTACCGACGACCTTCCACTACGTATGGATCAGACTTCACCTGAGGTTTTGCGATGGATATGCTTCGCCATGATAGATTTCAACCCTTGATGCTTCTGTCCAGCGAGAATATTGTATGGCATGGAGTCGAGAATATTGTATGGCATAATGCTGAAGTCGGAAAGCAGTGAATACATACTAGCCAACAAGCCCTAGCTGTATCTTCCGCTTCGCTAGTGGGTCGGACCTATATCGATACAGGATGGCCGCCGCGACCATCGGCATAATATGGCTGCACGGGCTCGGCGATACGGAACAAGGATGGAAGGAAATTCTGACGTCTGCATGGAACCTTAGTCCCCTGAAGGTGGAGTGGCGCTTCCCACGGGCCCCCGAGCAGCCGGTCACGGCGAACGGAGGCACGACGATGACAAGCTGGTTCGACTTGAGCGCTATACCCGTCAAGGCCGAGCAGAAAGAGTACCCCGATACCATTGCGAAAAGCGTCAGCTTCGTGCACGACGAAATCGACGAACTCGTGAAAAGTACTTATTATTTTTTAGAGTATACAAGTAGTACTGCTCACTGTCTAGGGCAGCTGCGGCTGTGTGGCCTGGCCGAGAAGACTGGATTGATTTTGAAAACCGCTCCAGCTGTGCTTGCAACGAAGGTTTCCTCTGGAACTCCGTCGCAGAGCACTTCGTTGCAAAAATATAGTACTAATACCGACACAACCAACAGCGAAGAAAATTCCTGCGCAGCAGATTTTCGTCGGCGGTTTCTCGCAGGGTGGCGCAATCACTATGCAGGCGGGGCTTACATACCGTGAAAGGCTGGCGGGGGTCATCTGCTTCTCCGGGTGGCTCTTGAACGAAAAGACCTTCAAGCCGGGGACCGAAACGCCTCTCTTGTGGTGGCACGGCACCAAGGACAACGTGGTCGTGCCCGAACTGCAGACAAGGGGGGTCAAGGTCCTGCAGGACCGCGGCGTTTCAGTCGAGGAAAAGCAGTCGCGCATGGCGCACTCGTCGCACCCAGACCAGATTAGCTTCCTGCCGAAGTGGATCCGGGAGAAAGTGGGCGCAGGCGGACCGATGCTGGCCGCATCTAGGGACGAGCTATGAGAAAAGGGTTTTGCTTTTCTTGGGTCTGGGGCGGCCAAGTTGTTCCCATACCGCAGAAGAGAATGAACGGCATACGGACATGCAATCGCATACTACCATCGTCATGCAAATATGACCTGCTTGTATCCCTCGGTCGGATTTGGAGGAAACCGATTGTTCGTGCTATGCCTGCTCGGTACTGAATATGCCCCGATTGACGGTCTACAATGGCTGCTGCAGCTTCTGTTTTCGTAGCTCCGTTATAAGGCTTTGCGTTGATCTTGATGATCATGTACCTGGACGTGGATGCGAAAAAGATAAAAGATATTATGCGGTCGAGTCAACTTTTCGGTTTCGTGGAGGATGTGTCATCGGCAGCCCGTGACGTCGAAAAATCGGTGTGCTTCCTTGGCTTGCTTCGGTGGTTGATCGCGTCGTTTTTGCTTCGGTGTTGGATTGCGTCGTCGTGACGTTGCCAGCGGTTTTTCGCTTTGAACCGGATCTCAACCGCGAGGTAGCTTCGAAATTCGTTCCCCCAAGATGAAGTCAGTCCCACATTGCGTTGGGCGTCTCCTCTGTTATTGACTTTTGTAGCCCCGCTCAGTTGCGGAAAAAAGCAATTATAATCGTGTAAATCATCTTTATGCCACGTGGTGCGGACGATCTACTCGTGCCACTGCAACACTGACTCCCCCTGCTCCTGAAGCGTTCCTATCGCCATTCTATGGTGTAGTTCTACTATCCATAGCTTTACCCCGACGAATGCGCGCTTCGACATCGCGCCGGCGCGCCTCGGGTCGACGTCGCTCGGCGGCGCGGTTAGTGCTCGACTTGGCGGCATTTTCCCCTCTTTCCGCTATTGCGGTGACCGTCGATGCCGGCGGTGATTTTTTAGCAAGACCTCCGAGAGCCATCGGGGATGATCGCGCAGCGGTCGTCGATGAGTACGGCGCGGTTGTCGACAACGGCGTTGATTCCACGACTGCGACGTGGAAAAATTCTGAGCGTGCGACCGGTGTGGTCCTGCACGGGCAGCTTCTGCAGTTGCCGCTCCAGTCCCCTGCGCCAGTCCCCGGAGCGAGCGATCTGCACGAGCCGTCCACCTTCCTGAGCAAGCGGCACAAGGAGCAGGGTATGTCCTGCGGCGGCGAGGACGAGCACGACTCCTGCGGCGGCGGCGCGGACGAGGCGGCCGTGGGCGAGAAGCTGACCAGCCGGTACCCGCGGTGGCACATTCTCATGTTCGGAAAAGAGGTGCAGTGGCACGTGAAAGCCATCCGGAAGCAGTACAAGGCGTATGGGATGGGGAAGTGGAACCCCTTCCCCTCCGACGAGGACATCGCGAAAGCGCTCAAGTGGGATCTGAAGAGCGGGAATCTCACAGAAACGTACCTATCCGTGTTTTTGTACCTATCCGTCGGTGCATTTTTCGAGAACTACGACCCTACTATACCGCTTCATTGGCTTTTCGTGAATAACAGATGGCACAGTTGTGGACGAGGAATCTGTCCTACCCACATTCTGTGTTGTGCTTTTGAATCCAAAAGTCCTCCTATTTTTACACCATTTGTTCTCCACTTGTGTCTGTCGGTAAAATAGTCGGAATCTTCTTCTTCGTGCGGTCCTCAGGTACACGAACCACTACGACTCGTCCCGCACGCTAAATGAGGCAACGTCAGGGTTCAACCGCGAACAGGGTGGTTACTTCGGCGGCGATGTCAAGCTTCTTGAGCGCAAGCCCGGCGCCAAGCCGGCCGCCGCTCCCGTCGCCAAGCTCGCGGCGAAATCGGTGAGTTTGAAGCCCAAGGACCTGAAGAAGATGGAGAACGTTCCCTTCGGGCGGCAGGAGGTGGTCGCGCTGATCACCACTCTGAACGGACACCTGGGCGGCAGCGCGCGCTTGGGCGGCGTCTGGGGCGTGCGCTCTTCGTCGACTGCGGCGATCGTGATCGGGACCGAGTTCCTTGAAAACGGTGCACTGCACCTGAACGGCGAGGTGAAGCCCAGCGGTCTGCCCATCGGTAGTCCGTGGAGCACAAGAGGTCGAGGGGACCAGCGGCGTCTAGCACAGGAGCAAATCTTCGTCGCGCGGGCGGAGGACCACGTGAAGATTTTGGTGTGCCGCCTGCTGAAGAACCTGCTGGAGTTGCACCGGTTCGGGATCGCGCATTTGGATGTGAAGCCGCCGAACATCGGCGCGGGGTCGATGCGGCTGCTGGATTTTGGTGGGGGCAAGCTCTCGCCGACGGGCTTCTACTCGGAGGCCAACCTGTACAGCGTTGGCTACTCCGCGCCGGAGCTGTACCTGCTCGATAACAGCGAGCGGCAGTCGCAGTTCTCGCTTCGGGCCGACGTATTTGCGGTGGGCACCATGGTGTTGCAGCTCATCCGCCTGGAACGGGACGAAAGCATGCCCTTTCCCTTCGCCGTGGACTGGTGCCCGCCGGGGCCAGGGCAGGGGGAGGACACGAGCCCGGGGTGCTACTTCGAGCACCGCGTGTGGCCGCTGTTCGACGCGGTGTTCTCGGACCGGTCGAGCGAGAGTAAGAAAAACCCAGCTTTGTCGAGGCGCGACGGCGCCTTCCCGAAGACGAAAACGTACCAAAACCTGTACAAGGCGCTGCGCGGGCCGCGGACCGCGCCAACAGACTCCGTGACCGATTTTGTGAGCCGCATCCTGGTGCCCGACTGCTTCCGCATGTCGGCGCGGGAGGCGTTGCGGCACCCCTGGCTGCAGCGCGTGGCGCAGGAAGAACTGCGCGGAGCCGCGGCCCTACCGGCGGAGTCCCCGCTCGAAAATCCGAAATGCGGCGAGGTACTAGACTTATAGCTTTTTGTCATGTGTCGCGGAACGCGAACTGTTACGTAAGTACTAGCAAGGGGGAAGGAATC
>RXOD01004229.1:0-25620 GCA_005223375.1 Amoebophrya sp. AT5.2
AAGACGCGAGCAAAGTCGCATCCTTAATTTATTATTATGATAATGCTCTTGATGTTATTATGATATCGCGGCACCTCCCGCAGGTCTAGTGCCCTTCCGGCTTCTTTCCTTCCAATCAAACTGTAGGGGGGTGGAGCGATCTTTTTTTCTTTCATGTCCGCTGCCCCAGGAACACGCGCGCGCTGGACTTGGCCGTTAGTAGGACCACAACGTGATGATCGTAGTCCAGTTTCCAAACAATTATTATGATAATGCTCTTGCTAAGTTAATTAACTATACCTCGTGGTCGTGGTCCTCGGCATGCAATTTACCTGTGAGAAAAAAATGCATTCTTCGAATGCGGTTCGCCGACCATTAGATCACTGTTGGCTTACCAGCGGTCTAGGGCACCCAGACTGTCTCCCGCGTGCGATGTTTCGGTCCCAGAGGCGGGGGTGACCCATCAATCGTCCGGTATCAGAGCAAGAGGGTACCCATGTCTGTTTCCCGCGTGCGATGTTCCGGTCCCAGAGCAAGGGGGTGACCCATCAATCGTCCGGTGCCATGAGCGACGCTGTCCGCGGAGGTTTCGTCGACCGAAAAAAAAAAAAACCTGCAGATGACGCCTGTGAGAAAAAATTCTTCGCTTAGCACTACCTTGTCTCGTACGACGACTATAGTACAGAGAGACAGGGCTTGGAATTACAGCTACACTCTATCATCACAAAAATACTTGTTCGCCTATCAGAAGTAGAGACGTCATCTGAACAAACTTTACCATATTTATTTGCTTTTCACCAATCAGGGAAAAGCGGGTGGCTCGGGCACGCAGATCGTAGTCTGATGTAAGTTACTTAGATAAGGTAGGTAATCCGCGACCCCGAGTCTAACAAAGTAAGTGCAGCAATCGATTGTATGCAGGCTGGAAGAGGAAATCAGGGGAGGTGGCGGGGTTTCGTTTTTGCGTAGGTACTAGCGTAGAAAGTTTATGTTTGGTCGAAGACGCCTCCTGTTCTAGAAAGCACATTTCATAAAACTTTTTTTAAATTTTGATTTGAAAGAACGGTAGCGCGTGGCTTTGCGGATCGTACCCGGTTCGCGAACGCCCGTCGCCAGTTCTGTTAATTGAGTGCTCATTCCGGTCCAAACTCCTGATGCGGGGCTCTTCATGAGGTGTTGAACGTCTTTTCTTCGACAACTAGTGACCGTCCATGTTGAGAAAGGACAGATCTCGTGCCGAGCGCAAGTGATTCGTCGCGTGCCACAGCTGAACTGCTGTCATCGCCGGCGAGTAAAAGACCGCTGAGCCTGGAGGAGCAGTTGTACACCTAACGATGAAAAACAAAATGAAAACCATGACAGCAAGATTGTAGCGTTTGGATTTCGCGTTCAGATTGCAAGTGGCCGTGGGGTTCCCGACGTGGTTCCTGCGGGTCCGCCAGGTCGAGGTTTAGCAGCCCGAGCGAGAGAATGGCAAAAAACTTGACAGAAGACGAGCGGGAGACCGAGCGACGGCGCCTACGACATCAAATCCCCGCATTTCTTCCGTTGTTGAGCGAGAGAAAACCCATACCAACGGAGGTCGTGTGAGGCAGCAGAATCTTCAGCCAGATTCACATTCATTGTCCACGGAGCAGAGGTTGTAAGCTAAGTTGATGTCCAAATAACGATAACCCAGAACAGGTACTAGGTAGCAGCAATTCCTTTTCTGGTCACGATAGCAGTTGCGGCAGTGTTTGTCGAATCGATCCAGAGGAGGTGAGAGCTGCGATAGAAGCTGCATCTGAAAATGAAGGTCCTTTTATCTTCGATCCAAAGGCGTGCCAGCGGAGCTCTTGTTGCCGCCAGCTTGGCTGCGCTTTCGGATTCCTCTGTAATTTTCTCGTCGCCAGAGCAGGTCTTCGTGGCTGGGCTTAGTTTTGCCAACCAGCGGATACGGCGCCAAGGAAAATCGCCGAAGGCCACGTTGCAGTTCGAGTTGACGCAATCGCCATCTTCGTCAAGGAGCTCGTCGTCAACAAGGAGCTCAAGGACGGGAAGTAAACGCAAAAGTCACGACGGCGAAGCGCGAGCGCCTCGCCGGGACAGGGCGTGGAAAACTATAGCCGACGGCGGCGACCTGCAACTCCTTCATGTGGGGGCTGACAGTAGGCGAGCGCGGGGGCGGGAAGTGGCAACAGGATTGCAGCAGCCTACAACATCTAATGCAACGTCCCAGCCGCCCGAGTTCCACGTGTTTGAGGGGTTTGCTCCCACGTCAGCCGAAACCTTGTTCGCGCAGCAGAACGACGCAGGCACGTGGAATCTAAACAAATGGCAAGGAGCCACAGCGGTGGTGACGGTTCGTAAATGAATCAATTGTTGTTGCTCACTTGTTGTCGTTCAAGTATGGTCACCGCTGACCTCCGCTTTGGGTCCTTTCGTAAAGCGGTTTGATCTCGCTACGGCCTCCGAGGTCAAAAACCGCATGGAAGAAAAAATTGAAATGAAACCATGTAGTGCTCATGCACCTGGCTTGTAGCGATTCAATTTATGGCGAGCTATCATGTTCGCGAAAATAATTTCGCACGGCACTCCCAGTGCCGATAAATAATTTGGGCCACCCGACCTCGTGGTGCCCGACATGTCGACTGATGTGTTGTGCTTGTCGATGATCTTGCTGTGCTGGTGTGATGGGCCGGAGGTGCGAAGACCCTAAAGCCTCCAACGTTGGGTGAAGTCTTTTTGTTCCCGCCCACCCTCCCTTGGGGTGTTTTCCGTGGCGACTTGTCCGTTGTCTGCGTACACCGGTCTGTGTACACCGCTAGTTGCTACAACCTATTACGTGCCGGTGTGTCCGCCGCGCGCATGCGTGGCTGCTCATATGTGACTACGTGTGTTGTAGGCTGTTTATCCTGTTGCGAAAAACTAATGGCACTTGCTGGCGCACTCTGCGGACGAAAGACGGGACCTTGGCGTGGCCTCCAAGCGGCGCTCCTGGGGTCCGGCTCGTGCTCGCGCTGGCGTGCGCGAGTTTTCGCTGACGACGTCGGGCAAGCGGTAGGATAGGTAGAGGGAGCGGGAGGCAGACCGAATCATTATTACCGGGAATTAAATGAGAATGAGAATGACCAATAGATACATTCATAGATTAACTTAAGTGTGAATGATATACGAACATTCATGATAACATTGCGCCAGGCTAGGCGTGGTGGACATCGAAACGCAGCTGAAGGAGAAAAGGGTAGCGTGGGTGGCGCACACGGCGAGAGCCAAGGCGGAGGGCACGTATTGGATGATCAAAGACGAGGTGGATAAGGGAACCCCATGGGGGAAGCAAGTCCGGAAAGATCTAGAAGAATACGGCTGGACCCTTGAAGGCCTCGCGGACTTTGTCAGCGCGGGGCAGCTGCGAGAAGAAATGATAGGCAGGCGGCTTGTGGCAGCGGCGAAAAGGGAAAAAAGCAAAGGGAAAAAGGCAGGTGGAGCGGTAACGGAAAAAACCAAGGAAGCAAGGGAGAAAAGACGGGCGAACATAGAGGAAATCCGGAAAGAAATAGAGAGGAAAAACGAAGAGAACAGGAAAACCCTGCAGAAGATAAACGGCAAGCGCTGGGCAAGAGTGCCCGGCGCAGGCGACAAGTGGAAGGCAGAAACAGAGGGAGGGGAGGAGGTGGAGTTCGTGGAACAATTCGAGTATTTCTGCGAAAATACGGGAAGGACCTTAAAGCAGGTCATGGGGAAGCACTTCTACCAAGGTGCGGAAGGGGTGTGGTGGGCGAACAGAAGTTTGTCGTGAAACAAGAAAGCTATTGGATGCACAACGTTAAGGAACAGAAAGTAGGAGCACTTAACTGGACCAACGTTAAAGCATGCGTGAGTGAATGAATGAATGAGTGAACTCATGATAACAGATCCAAGGCACCCCCGGCGATCTTCCGTACGCGCAGTGCGAGGACATCTGCCGCAACTTCGGTTCCGACTGTGGCTCTTTCAACTACGTGAACGCGCCTCCTTTGACCACGCGCACCTTCGTCGACCACGCGACCGGGTGGCAGACGACAACCCTCCCCGCCGCGGCGTCGTGCACCTTTTTCCGCGCGGATGCGCTCGCGTTCGCGGCGCTCTCCAACAACACGGGCGACCGGTTCGCCGTGCGGCCGGCCTCCCTCGACCTGTCCACCACCGCCTTCCCCGGGGGGGGTGACAGTAGCACCCAGGCGGGCAGCAAGTTCTGTTACGACGGCACGATCGACTTCGCCACCGTGACCTTCGTGAACGACTTCGGCACGGGACCCTTGGACGCGGCGGGCATCGCCAACGGGGCAGCGCAGCCCACGGCGGTGAACCGCACGGAGGGCTACAAGCTCGACTCGACCCTGCTGGTGCTGGAGGAAAACACGAACAGCGCGGTCGCGGGCGAGCCGCACTCCTGGTACCAGTTCCCCTCCGAGCAGCACTGCAAGCTGGCGTGCACGAAGGCGGCCAAGTGCCAGGGGGTCTTTTTCGAGACGGCGAGCAAAAAGTGCACGCTGTACTCCTTGTGCGCAACGAAACCGCTCGCGACCGGGTTTCTCACGGGCAAAGGCTTTTTCCGCGCGCTCACGAAGGCGAGCAACGCGGAAACCGGCGGGTTGATGGCTCTGTACCGCCAGAAGCTGCTCGCGGAGGAGAAGGAGTTCGTGGCGAAGCTGCCGCTGGCGAAGAGCGGGCTGGGGAGCGATGTGACGTTCCACTGCGACGTCGGGGAAACGTCGCAGTTTGCGCTGCAGCGCTGGATGTACGTACTCGACCCGGACGATGGCGCGGGTAGCAACCTCAAAGTGGACGGCGTGGCGGACGTGAAGGAGTGCTTGGACTCGTGCCTACAGGTGCAGAACTGCCGCGGCTTTAACTATCACGTCAACGGCACGGGACCTTTAAGGGCTGTCGTGATGCTTACAGGAGCAATTCTGATTAAAACACAAATAATTAAAAATTTTGCATATTCTAGGGGAATCCAGTTGCGGCAGGCGGCTGCGGAGCGGCGGCAGCGGGCGGCTGCGGTGGTGGGACCTGCCTCAAACCATTCAATCATCAGGCCATTCAATCATCAAACCAATCATTCACAAACATCACAGGTGCCAGGTAGCATCAGCAAAGAGTCATTGAATCAAAGGTAGCAAAAGGGGTAATCAGGCGGCTGGCTGGCTGGGGTCCGCGGCACGGATCCGCCTCGGAACGCTGAACCCGACTCAGGAGCGAATACTGCGCTTTCCATGGTTTTCGCGTTGGAATGCCAAAAGGCTGTGGCGAAGGAGGGTTTGGCGCGTGCTGGATTCGAAACTTTGGACAGAGTAACGAGATGCCAGTGCTGTTAAAGATTGAACGGTAGAACTATCCCAATTGCCGTGTGATGAAATGAGCCAGCAAGGCGGCGGAAAAGCAGTGTTTGCGTGCGTTTTTCAGGTGGGTCATGATGAAGAGAGCGTGTGGGAGAGAGTGCCAGGCCCAGGGGGCGAGAGAATCTGCGAGACAGTCTAAAGAAATAATTCTACTGGTACCCGCCCGCTCTAGGGATTTGTAAGTCCAGCACGTAGAAAAACTACACTCATCTCGGCCCCGCGAAAGTCTAAAACAAGATGCGGGGGTTCCAGCAAATGGCTCGCGTCATCGCAGCCCACGCGGCGTGGCAATCCTCGCTGATTTGCACCACGCACCTCTGCGAGAATGCCGGCGTGAACGCGGCGTCCTTCAAGTTCGCCGCACTGGCTCCGGTCGCGTCCCTGTCGTTCTTCACCTTGGGCACGGAGATCCTGCCCGCGTACGCGCAGGGCAAGCGGGACGACGATAAGAAGGACTCCTTCCAGAAGCAGCTGCACGACGAGCACAAGGGCCTGAGTTTGGCCGAGTTACAACTACGCGCCCGCTTTCTGGCGGTCACGATCATGCGCGAGGAGGCGCGGCTTTCGGGCTACGTTTACCGCGAGGACTTGCCCAGTGGCGTCCTGTCGAGCACGATCATCAGTACTAGAATTAGCAGAATAGAAGAGTTTAGCCACGGCAAAAGCATTGTAGTAGGCAGAGCACAATACTGAATTCCACATTGGCTACGTGTGCACTCGCAGTCCCATCCTAGCAGCTGGCTTATGCTCCAGAACCAAACATCACCGCCAGCGCTCGCGGACATGCCCCCTGACTTCGCGACTCAAGTCGTCGCGTCCTGGGGCCAGCTGCGGGAGACGGACGTGGCGTCCGTCCTGACCGATCCGCTCCAATGGGAATGGTTGCTCACGCAGATGCAGATCAATCCCAAATGGAAGGCGCGCCCCTGCCTAGCGTCGAGATTAAAAATCTAAAAGCATCAAAAGACCCTTCTAAATTCGATAGCGTGATACTTATTTCGTTTACCATTAATACTTATTTCTCCTCCTCTCGCAGGTGCCGAAGCATGAACGCCACAAAAGCATCAGAGTTACGGCGCTCTGGTTGGCAAACCAACGAGCGCAACGGCAAGCGCATCGCGCAGTTGATGAACCTGCTCCCTTCTTCCCACCCACGATTTGGAGGCGCAGGAGGTCCAGCGCTACTTGGCGACCCGGAGGAACCACAACCGCGGGCAGCCTGCTCTCACGAACGGCACCGCGAACGCGCAGCCCGCCGCCGGCAACGTGACCATGAGGGCCGATCCGAGCCGCCCCGTTTTTGGCGTGCCGGTATTTCCGTGGCCTGCCTGTTTGTTGTAGTCGAAGAGTATGCGATCGCGATTGCGAAGAGCAGCTGCGTTAGACTTTAGATTTTCGCGAACGTCGCTCTCTACGCCGGGGGCGATTCGCACTGGACCGGCATTCTACCAGTGAGACTACTATCATTTCGTTGCTTCTCCAGGCAAACTCCGGCCCGCTCCCGAACCAGATGGGGTCGTCGTCGCCGGTCTTCAGCGCGATGCCCAACTCGACGGCCACCGGCGGTGCGGACTACTGCACCCCGGGCGGAGCTTCCAGCTGGCAGCCGAGTCCCCTCCTCGGAGCCAATGTTCCGCCCCCCGCCTCGAGCCTCCCGTCCAATCCGGGACTGACGCAGACGCAGAACGCCCCGGCCATTCCCATGCCCAATGGACCGATCAACGGGCCGGATCCGAATGACACCCCGGTGAACGATGATGTGGTGATGGGTGGCACCACGGAGGACGAGCAGGCGGGGCAGGACCGGTCCCCCAACACGGCCAAGTCCAAGGCCAAGGGAAAGGCTAAGGCGAAAGCCAAGGCTGTTGCCATCGAGAAACCCCCCGCGAAGATGGGCGCCAAATCCAAGGCGAAGGCAGAGGCTTCGCCGAAGGCGAAATCGAAGGCGAAGGCCGAGGCTTCGCCGAAGGCGAAGTGCAAGCCGAAGGCGAAGGCGGAGGGGCCGCCGATGAAGAAGGCGCGACACTAAGTCGCTTGCCTGGTGGGGTGCGTTCCATCTGATTCTGCATGTAGGCATACCGTGCGGCTGGAGTTATAGTTTGGTGTAGATGGATCGCGACCCGATGCTATGCCCGACCTTATTCTTCGTTGATTCCAGTTGTTTTTCGCCAAATTTACTAGAGTGCCGTCTGAGTTTATGTGTTCTGCAGCTCCCGCGAAAACTACGACTCGACTTTCTTATGTTTCGCCGCGCCTTGCGAAGAGCCTGGATAGAAGACCATTTAGAATTCCTTTCCGGATTCAGTAGCAAGTGCAGAAGTGTCCGCTGGTACAGCATAGTACGCGACTCAAGTACTCTACAGTGACAGTGATTCACTGCACTAGTATCGATGGAAAAGTGGTCGCGTTTTGGTCTGGGAAGTCTGTTTCGCCCTTCGTCAATATCCCAGTTTTTACTTTCGCTACTGGCATGCTTTTCATAACGCATCTACCAGGAGGCGACGGCGTTGCGCCGCCTATTCAGTGCGCGGAAATGCAACTTTTCTGGATGTTTTGGCGACTTGTGGCCGGACGAATACAGCGCCACCACATGAGGGAAGTACCAGAAGACTGATGCAAACACAGTAGACTGCTCGTGCGTACGTGAGCCCTAGCGAAGAAATGCAGTGTTCATCCCTGTGGTCTGTCCCTGTTTTCGTGCGCCGTCGGTATGGATCCATTTTTTGCGGGGAGGGCTGCTGATGATCCTTTTGTTTTTTTCGTGGAGAGTGGGGAGGGTCTCGTGGAGATGATGATGGTCGTTCATTAGATTTGGATCCTATTTCGTGAAATCTTTCTTGTGCCCCAACAGTCAGCGACAACTACTGCAAAACGTAAAAGCTACTCTCATAAGTGCCTTTTCCTCCGGCGGTGCTACCGCAAAGATGGATCCCTTCGAGCGACTGGATCCCCAGGATCTGTTCAACCTGGGCTCGCCAGAGCGCCAGGCCTCTCTCGGCGTCCACGATGGAATCCAGAGGGACGTCTCGTCGAGCAATCTGCTCGCTCCGCTTCCGGGAGGCAGTCGCCTTGTTCCTTTCGACGCACACGGCATTCCGATTCCCGGCTCGCCCCGCAAGCGTGGCAAAGACAAGGTCTCCCGGCACACGCGTTGGTTTGATGTGAAGCCCGACATCACTTCCTTGGTCCGCAGCGGGTTCTTCTACGTCAGGTCGCTGCGCAAGGCCCCGGATTCGACGAACTACACGCGCGAAATCTCCCGCATGAACAAGATCGCGGGAAACAAACCGGACGGCGTGAGATTCCTGGATAAAGTTGAAACGAAAGCTACTCCCGCGATGCTGGTGCATTTGTTTTTGTGTGAGGTGCGAATACAGAGATGCGTTTTGGTCTGAATTCAGGCGCACAAAAGTAATACGTTTCTCCGTAACTCCCATCAGATCACGGCGCTGCTTTATCGCAAACTGACCGCGGAAAACGACAACGAATGGGCCCAGCTGATCGCGAACGCGCCGTTCCGCCACCTGATTGAAAACCTTGACAAGGACAACTACAAGACCGCGACCAAGGAGCTCGAGAAGTGGGTGAGGGAGCAGCTGGAGCGCGACCGCCTCCACAAGCCGGCGCTCAAAGTCGCAAACGCCAACAAGGTTGCGCGCAGTAGCTGTTATTGTTTTTGGAATGAGTTTCGTGCTGATTCATTCCGCTGCACCGGAGAGCAGCTGGCGTCATAGTTCATCTGTTGAAAACGCATGGGCAATTATGTCACTCAACGCATTGTAGGACTGGTGCCTGACGTCGCTGACCACGGCCCAGCTGAAATTCCGGCGCCAGGAAGCGCCGGCGGAGCTGAAGCACGAGCGGGCTGCCAATTACTTCGGATTACCGTTGGGGCACGAAGCGAACCACTACACGCTCTCCCTCGATTACAGCGACGTGCGCGGCATGAAAACGCTCGGGGCGAATGTGTCGGTTTCTGAGTAGTAGCTGCATTATTGGCATTTGTAGGCTCCCTTCGAGGCTAAAGCTTTATGTAAGTTGGATTCTCCATCGAAATACGCCACCAGCACTTCTTCGCGGATGCGTGCCCGCTGTACCCCGCTGATGACGAGGAGGACGAGGAGGGCGGGGATGAGGACCCGCAGGAATTCGCCGAGCTCGCCATGTGGGCGCTGCCCCATATCAGGTGCGAAACGGATCCCACGAATCCGCTGGAGAACGCAAGCTACGCCGCCACGAAGCTGTCCGCAATGGGTTGGATGATCTACAACGACATTATGTTTGGGACGGACCACCTGACCTCGATGCTGTACGAGGCGAACCTCCCCTACCTCGACACTCCTCTCACGTGGGAGGACGCAGAACGCCGCGACCCGTGCGACGGCAAGGTACGAACGCAGGCGCGCCTTCTGTCGGACCAAGGTTCGCCAGAAATGAGGAACTGGCAACTGCTGTACTGCTGGTTCGAGGGGGTGGCCTTCCTGCCCTACGGCCATCGGCTTTCAAACAACGTGAAGGGCCTGATCCCCGCGATCGATGCCAGTGCTGCCGCGATGAGGAGGTACCTGCGGGGACCGCTCGGCACGGCCCGAAACCAAGGCACCTTTCGGCACGCGACAGAGCGCCTGATCGAGGAGGCCGAGAAGAACCCGCAGAAGGCAATGCGGCGGCCTTGGGCCGCGCAGTTAAAATTCGTTTCGAGGCCAAAGTCGAGAACATCGCCGAGGCTCTGCGCAAAAACAGCGCCACTATTCCCTTACCAGATTTGCTTTGTTTTTTACTTGTTATGGATGGTCCATCTGAGTGAGCCGTTTGGTCGGCGTTCGGCCGGCCTCTTTTGATGATTTTGTCTACCATCATGATGCCGAGAAACCAATGGGGGGAAGCTTCCAAAAGTGCTCAAAAGTAGTACCTTTCTGAGGGGCCTCCCAGAGGCCCCTCCAGAAGGTACCACTTTTGAGTACTTTTGAAGCTTCCCCGCATCGGTATCTGGTCCAAAGTATGGTAAAAGTGGGACCCTGAGCCAAAGCGTCTTGAATAGAGTGGTCTTCAAGGGAGCCAAAGTAGCGTCTTGTTGCACCTAGAATCAATGCTGGTAACCAGTCAGTGCTTGCTTCTACTCAGAACCGAAGATGCTGCACGGCACCGATGCCCGCTGGTTCAGGGCCACTGAACGCGCCATCATGCTGGAGGAGAAACGGCATTTTTGGCTGTTCGTCCTCACGGCGATAGCCGAAAACGAGGCGGATGGAAAAGCTGGGGAGCTCGTCCTGCCGGCGGACGACGCAGAAATGCCGGATTTCGATGTGGTGGATGTGGATACGGACGAGGAGGACGTGGAGCAGGGGCGGCAGCCGCGGCTGTTGGGGTCGTACGCCGCGGCTGCTGCCCGCGCGATCCAGAACGCGACCCCGGAGAAAATCCGGGCCCAGATCGACCTGACCGGATCCCAGTACAAGTTCTACAAGCTGCTGGAGCACATGAACGGCCGCGCGCCGACGGATGACACGGTCTTCGCGTCCCAGTCCTGTTCGTTTTACCAAATTTGCCGGCAGATGGTGAACCCGCTGGCCAGTCCGTACGTGGGAATCACAACGCCGGTGTTCCAGTCCTGGCTCGCGAGCAACCGGGAGCTGCTGTACTCGAATTTCATCGCCGAAACGCTGTCCCACGCCGGCACTTCTGCGACACACGACGCGTACATGACGAAACTCCTGAACCCGATCGCGAACGCCTATTTTTTTGAGTGTTGGGATCCACAACATGGAATGTGGGAATCCTACTGCATGCGCGGCGCGGAAACAGACAGCGAAGGACTCGCCCATCTAGGAGAGAACGCGCCCTTCCCCCTCAGCGTGTTCTGCAAAAAAGCGATTGCTGAGACGATCCGCGGCGAACTGGAACTCGTGGGAAACCAGATATCGGCGATTTGCGAGGCCCGGCCGATGTTCGAGAAGGAACAGGAATCGCAATTCCGCGAAGGGATGACCTTCAAAACAAAAATGCGGAAGGATCAATCAAACTACAGTAAAACAGGTGCACCGGCTGGAGGCGACCGGGGATCACTGTCGGCACCAGTCGATGCAGGAGGCTACCCGCTCGGAGAACTGCGCCCGGGTTTCGGCGGACCGCGTGCTGAATGTCCTGGATTCTGCCCCGCCTGGCTTCGACCTCGACGACGACACTGTGAAAGAAACGCTGAAGGCGGTGGATCGAGATGGCCAGCTGTTTGCGGGCGGCAACTCCAAGTACCAAACCGAGCGGCTTCACGAGTTGAAAAACCTGACGAGCAAGTGGAAACAGCGGCACTCGGACCCGGAGGGCGGTTTTCCGGAGCAGTGCAGGAAGGTGATCGACTGGGTGGGACGTCCGAACTTCACGTCTTTCTCCGCGCACGAGGTTGGCTTCCGCGCCGTAATGGCGGACTACGTGATCAAGGAAAAGGAAGATCCTGTCACGCGCGAGTACAGCGAGCAGGTCTCCGGCCACATGGCAGAGCGCCTGGAATTCGACGAGAAGATCCGCCAGCGCGGTGCCGCAATCCTCGTCAAGAATGGTCAGGCGATCGCCGCCACGGGGCGGAAGGGCGCGTACTGGTACGGACTCGAACTCGTCAAGCATCCCGACCCCGAGTACCACGGAGTCTTTTTCTTTCCCACGAAGCCCGAGGATGTGGTCTTCCGCTGCGGAATCCTCCGCCAAACCAGCGCGCCGCAGAAGGAGTTCAAAGCGACGACGCGCAAGGGCGTGTTCGAGATCGACCTGGGGGCGGACTTCGAAGATGACCTGATCCACGGCGAGAAGGTGCACGCCGATTACTTCCAGTACGCGCCGGAATCCATGCAGATGCACCTGCTCGGCCCCTGGCTCGAGAAAACGTCGGGACTGGACGAGTCACATCTCCAGCGGGCGACCAAGGCGACCAGAATGAAAATCTGGCAAAACTACCGCGATGGCAATGAGCTGAACGAGTCCGAGATTGAGACGCTGAAGGCGGTGCTGGGCCCGCAGGCGCAGGAGTTTCTGTTCAATCCTTCGACGAGCGCGGCGCGCGACGCGCGCGTGGAGAGGGAGGTCGAGGCTGCCGCCGCCCGTGCCGGAAAGGTAGCTAACCGGAAGGAGATGGAACTCAACGGCGATCGCAACGCGGCGTCCGGAATCACCCGCCAGCGCGCGGTGCTGGTCTTCGACTTGTACGAGGCCACGAAGAAATCCAAACGCCACCTCGCGCAGGCGCGGCCGCATCGACGCCAGCAGGGGCTGCTGCCTGACCGCATTCGGCTCACGTACATGGAAAACGTCGTCAAAACCTCTGGAGTCGTCCTGCATCCCAGCGTCACCGCGGAAGGGGAGCCGCTGTCGAACGTCGAGAGGGTCCTGGTGCCGGCGTGTGCGCTGGCGGCCGCAGTTGATGTCGAAAAAATCATCGTGGAGGAGCGCAGCGTCGTGTCGGACGAGGTCAGCTGCTGGGTCGGTGAAGACCAGCAGGAACGTGTCTCGTTGGTGCACGCCCAGGCCGCGCAAAAGAACGTCGGGAGCGTCGTGCTGGAGGTATCCAGCGACGAGGACGACGAGAAAAAGAAGACGAAAATGAAGATGAAGGCCGCCCCGGCCATGAAGATGCGCATGAAAAAGATGCAGCCCCGGACCCCAAGCAGAAAGGAGGTCGGAAAAAGGTAAGTGCGATAGTAACATCGACCGAAAAATGTTCTTGCGATGGAAGTTTCTATGTGGTGTTTACAAAAATGCTGTACTAGTAGCGGCACTACCACTCGACGCGGAGACGAAATAAGTCTTGATGAATAAAATTGCTCGACATCAATCAAGATGGAATAGCAGTCGGCATCTGCAAAACGAAGAATTACAGCACGCAAAATAAGTAATTGAATACGCCTTCAAAACTAGTGAAAAATTAGCCCTGCGGGGCAGAATCTACCTGCGGCGATTTGTGGAAAATATAAAAACGAAATGGAAGCCTAGTAGGCATGATTGAAAATAAAATGAAAAAGCACGTGACGAAAACCGTTAATGAGAAGTAATAGTAGTTGGGAGCTTGAAGCAGAATTAGTGTTGAAAAAGGCATAGCGAAACAAGTAGCACACAAGTAAGGCAGAAACAACTAGAGCAGGCAGACGCCATAGAGCTACCGGGGGGCAAGATAGAACGGGTCGACAACTTCTTGTACCTAGGGTCAGTCCTTGACGCTTCAGCGGAGGACAGCCGCGACATCCTCGAGAGGATAGACAAAGCGCAACGCAGGAGCGGGGAGCTCGGGGGTGTCTTGAATAGCAGAAAGATCTCCCAGAGACTCAAGGTCCGCATCTTGCGGGCTTTCATCTACCCCGTCGTCGCGTGGGGCTGCGAGACGTGGACCGTCAGGGGAAACGACGCAGCCGCGCTGGACACGTGGTGGAACAAGAAGCTGCGCCAGTGTATAGGGATAACGAAGCACGACCACGTTAGGACGGGGGACCTACTGCAGCGCACGGGCGAGCAACCCCTGTCAGACAGGGTGGCACAACGGCAGCTGCGCTACTTCGGCCACATAGTCCGATACCCGCCGAACCGCTGGGTGCGGCTGGCGGCAGCGCAGACCGGGGGCAGCACAAGACTAGGGCAAGGGGCAACGACAACGTGGCGGGGCGAAATAGAAAAACTCCTAGTGCGGCGCAGGGCGGCCCCAAGGGACGCCGCAGACCGCGACCTGTGGAAGGGAATCGTAACAGGCACCAAAACGGGAACAGGGGCAAAAAGACCAGAGGATCTCACAATCCAACAGGCGAATCGGATCGGAGGGAGGCGGAGGGAGTGCGTCAGTCGAACAACGGAAAATCCTAGGCTGTAAAGCCGTAGATTCACATTCATCAATATGGTGGAGAAGGCTTGCACTATTTGCATCGAGCGCGTCGGTACATAGCATGCACTGCAGCAGTCTTCCTTTTCTACAGCTTTCTGGGCGGCGACGGACATTGAGGCACACCGCGAGAAGCTAAAACATGAAATTTTTTACATAAGTCCCAGCCCCTCCGGCTGCCGCTGCCCTCGTGTGCTCTACCAATCAAACTTTAGAGGGGTGAGATAATTTATGTAGTTCATGACCGCTGCCTCCGCGATCGTAATCCCACTGAGCCAACAGATCACTAGACCACAAGACGAACGTCCTTATCAAGTTTCTGAAAAATGATAAAATAAAAGGTACACGTAGAAAGTAGATCAACATGTGCATGCGCTTGCGCGCCGTAAACCATTGTCGATCCACGCAGGGTTTAGCACCGGAGCACCGCAATCGTCATCGCTTTTATATATAGGCTAGTAGCGATATTAGAATTAGGCTATGTCTATCATGTTCTAGAAGTGCGTGCCCTTCTCCTGCATCCCGTTTCGGCCGCTCCTTCTCTGTTCTTATCCAAATGCAGGGGGGTGCTTTTATTTTGATCTCATGTCCGCAGCCGCTGCTTCGAGGACCAGAACCGAACGTGTTGCGCCTACTTATTGCGTTTTTGAAAGCATGCATCTTTCTAAGTTCAGAAGCAAGTGCCTCTAATTGTAATTGCAATTAGTTATAGTTCCATATCCATTTCGTTGCAACTTGCACATGCATGCCAGAGAGGGCAAAAAGGGCGCTAGCTTTCGGGCGCTGGGTCAGGGAGAAGCTTTTCACTGACGAACGGACCTGGAGGATGGCCCCCATACCACTCGAGACCAACTAGTACAGGCAGCCTAACTAGAGTACTACTAGGTATAAAAATAGTACTACTTCTAGTAAAAGTAGTTAAAACTATAGTGCGCGAGCTTACTTGCTTCGTAAACGACCATAGATTGAGATTGAATACTTGCAGTTTCGGTTTTGTAAAAAGGCAATCGAGTTGTTCCGGCCTTCCTCGCTGTTCATGACGATGGTCACGCTTCCGTGATCTGACTGTGGGAGCGCTCTCCCCCGGGGATCAAAAAATAGGGATGGTTAAGTACACCTGTGGGACCTAGGGGCGTAAGATCAGTGATCGATGGATGTGATTGCGAGGCCCACTCTACAACATAAACGTAAGGCTAAAAACGTGCTCTGTCTCTGACTTCTTTGTATCGCGGCTCTAATGAGTGACTGTGCAGCTGCAGTGCTGGAAGTGTTCAACTGTTGATAGATCGTTGTGAGGTACATCTTGTTATCAGCAGGCCCGAGCTCTACAAGCTCGCCGAGCAGGAGCACAACAGCAACACGTCGTCCTTCGCATCCATACGAGATGGGCGCCGAGAGCCTATCAATCCGATCCGGCAGAAGTCATTTTATCAATAAAGCATATATCAGTCAGATCCCAATGCTAGTACTGATTTTTGTGTCGTGATGTGTATACGGTTGATTTTCAGATGAGGTCTGCGATCGTGATCGATGAAAGATCGTTTTTATTTCTAAGTGCCGGCAGAAACAAAAAAATCGGTATCGATTGACACGACTGCGTCCTCGCAGCAGCTCCACAGAAAACATCGCTCGAGGAACGAATATCCGATGAACCCCAGTACATACCAGTTAGTACTACACCAGGACAAAATCTTTAAACAAAAAAAAAGGACAAAACGAATTTACTGCTTCAGCCACCCGCGCACTTAGGATAATGCACAACCGTCACCCTCCTGATGGCGGCAATGTCACTACAAGCCCAAAAAACCTACGGCCTTCGCGAGACGTTACGAATTTCTCATGGTAGCACTAGTTCTCCTTCTCTATCTATCTATCTCAGTCTCTAGCTCTAGCACGTGTCCTTGACCTTGTCCATCAACACGGTCCTCGACCTGCTACACCTAGCGCAACTACCCCGATCGCTACGCATTGTTATCTTTCGATCAATCATTTTCGTTCACCATGTCTCTCTGTTTGGACACAGCCGCGTGCTGTTGTATCGAGCGACGGTCGGTTGGAAAGCGCTTGAAAGTATTGCCATCGGCTTTCTTGTAAGTATCTGCAGTAGATTTGATACTGATCTGCGGATTTATCTCGAGCTCAGCGCTCCACCGCCACCACGTGCACCTCGTCGTTCTACAGTTTCGGTCATTCATCATCGTATCTTGTTTTAGAGAATATTTTTTGTATAGATAGAAGTGTCACGGACGTCGAGACGTGTCAGGGTCAGCGTAAGCGTTGAGGAACTCGCATTGGAACAATAAAAATTTCCGAAACAGTTGGGTCAGCCGATTGGTCCTCGTGCTTGATGCAAGAAGTTTACATCGAGAAAAAAGTTTATAATTTGTCGCCAAATTTCAATTTCTATTTCACGTCCTCGCCCTCGGCCTATACTACCAATATCACCCAGCAACTTGCTTTAGCAATACGGAATGTTGGGAAGCGGAAGCGGATGAATCACTACTCGATATTGGATTTTTGTCCTCTTTCAATTGTTCACAACTTTGATTGATCATAGCGCAGCTGGCGGTGACCAGAGGGGAAAACAATGCGTCGCACTCTCATCGTCTTTACCTTTGCAGCCGCGTTCCGAGTTTTCGGGTTTGTGGCGGTGGCGGTGCACGTGAAGAAGACACCGGGTCCAGAGCATTCAGATGCTGCTCCATCGGGAGGCTCCCGGCGGGGGGCCCTGCCCATCGGGAGTTTCGTTCGCCGGGGCTCGCCGCTCTGGCTGGAGATCGAAAAAGCATGGGGTGCAGGCAATGCCCACGCGCTCGAGACTTACAAGAAGAAAGACGCGAGCGCGACTCTTAAGGCGGGAGACTCCGTGAGTGAGTTGGAGCTTGAGATTTTGAGCATCGAACGAGTGCGCGACGAGGAACTAGCGAAAAAATACCGAAAGAAGAAACAGGGCATGGTGGACGCGGGTGGTGGAAAAGTTAAGAGGCCGGCACGATTTTATCCGCGTTGACGGTCTAAATAAGGATGCTGAACAAGGCTGCTGTCCCATTTTTCTTCTATAAAAAATTCCTATTGATTCATGTGTCTTGACGATCACGATTAATTTACTTTCGCATGCAAAGGAAAAAATAATTTTTGCCTAGATTGATTTGATGAATTTGAATTTGAAAATGAAATTGAATCAAGGAAGTTCTTGATTCCCTTCGCCCTTTCCTTTATTCGATCTCTAGTTTCCGGAAATCCTGTCGCTTTCCCCATCCTATTGCTTTTACTTAGGCCGTTGGCACTGGCCGCGTGATCTCCAAATCAATCGATCCGCGAGAGCGACGGTCGATTCGACCCCAAAAAGAATTACAGCGTCTGTCTTGCTGTGACGATCGACTTGAGTCAACGCGAGATGACCACAGACCACTTTCTAAGAATACTGCAAACGGGGAGTCTTCCAGACTCACAGACGTGATGCTTCCGGCGCCGTTTACAAGCGAAGCGGCAGAGAAGATTCCGCAGCTGGCTGGCGCGGGGGAGGACACGCTGGACGCGTCCGTCGGCGAGATATACGCGTTTCACGGAGCGAAGCCGGAAGTGGTTCTGCGGCGCATAGCCACACACGGGTACGACGTGGGCCACGCCGACGCGCGTGGGATGTACGGTGCCGGGTTCTACCTTTCGGATCAGGCAGTAAAAAGCGCGCAATACACAGGCATGTACGAGAAGGATAACCAGGGCGGTAGCCGTCGCTTTCGGTCTCCCGGTTCCATTCTGCTCGGCCGCGCGCTTCTAGGGTTGCACCCGTGGAAGTTCGACGGTAAGCTGGCCTTAGGGCGATTCAAGCCGCGTCCCGAAGGTGTCTGGAGTGCGCTGGTTGTAAATGGCGGCGGCGAGTACAACGATCACCGGGAAATCGTGCTTTTCGATAGCGACTTGTACTTACCGGAATACTTGATTCGGTTCACGGACCGGGGGGTGGACAAGAAGCAAGCCAGAAGAGAAAGAGACATGCTCCTCGCCGAGAAGGGAATGACGGAGACGGGCAATGACAACGCCGCAGCCGAAAGTCAGGAGCAGCAAGCCAAGGTTCTGAAAGAGAACCCAGCCGCCATCTGCTCGATTGCCGACGAAATGCAGGCCGCGGCCGGGGGTTCCGAAAACGAAACTGGGCCCTCGCTTGACGGCGTTTCCCCCCAAACCGCGCTGATCTCGCACGGGGTGCTGCATTCTTTCGCGACCCAAGCGTATGGGTGGAGAAATTTCCCGAACGCGTGTTGCATTTTTCGCAGCATGCCACTCGACCATGTGGTGACGGCGGTAAATGTGCTAGCGAACGAGTACGAGACACAGTTGAGATTTGGCCGCGATCCTATAAGAGGACTGACGAGAAGTTGCTTTGTCCAGCGAAACGCGTTGATGGAGGTGTGGGAACGTATGCAGACGAACCTCGAGGACAGCAAGGCCGCCGCTGGCAAAGGAGTGATGGGCTTCTCTCCTGAGAGCGTTACGAGGATACACCCCCAGTGTTTACTGCCGCCAAATGAGTTACTGAAAGCAGATCCTGTCTTCCTGAGAAACGCTATAGCACCAGGCCAATACGCTTCCAGACTGCACACGGCTAACGCTCTATCCGATCTGCTGAAGAACGCAACGAGCGAAGACGAAAGACGCAGTGAGAACCCTGCCCCTAATGGTTACGAATCAACACTCGTCGAGACGGCGACCGGTCGGTGGTGTGAACAGAACGCGGACTTACTTTTGAGCGCATGGTCGTCCTTCGCGGAGTTCCGTTTTCCTCGTCGTCTCAAAAACGGCGTGCCGCATCTTCAGGACCTCCGCAGCGTTATTGACCGCTATTCCAACCGCCTACCAGAAGGCGTAACGTACACCACCGAAGCGGCCGCAAGCCTTTCCGTGAGGGTCCTGCTGCGCAGACTTCCGCAGTGTTGGCGGCCCCTTCTCGGAATCGCCGAAGAAAGGTCAGACAGATTTAAGCTGCTCTCAGACGACGTCGAACACGCCCGGGTGGCTTTTCTAAAGCAACGCCACACGATGTGCCGCGAGCACGTCAGCAGCTGTTAGAAAGGGGAGAGTCTAGTTTTTCCTTTTCTTGTCCAGAGTTCTTTTTGCGCCGCGTTGATAGTGAGATGACATGACCAGCGATCCTTGATACCGCCTTGCGGTAAGTGCTCGCTCCTGCTTTCCGGCTCTGGTGCTTTCTGTTTCGCTAATTGTGTAGTGGCAGCCGAAGCCGAAGCGGGATGCGCACCATGCGCAGCGTTAGCGTATTAATATACTTTTATTTTTTATTAGTAATACAAATACATACCACAGAAAGAGAAAACCAACATGTCATTGCTACGTAACTTCGTCGACCAGACTTTAAGGAGGTCGACTACGCTGTGTTGCAGCGCTAGCGAGCCGCGAAATGAGGGTAGTAGGACTGCTGCGCCAGCACGAGATGGCGTTTTAAAGGGGTGACTGAATAGCTGCTTGCCCCTGAGTGATAACGACAGAGCTCGGGCATCGGTTCAGTGAATGTCATCAGTGCGTCGGAGTAGGACCGCGGTTGTGCGGCTTACTGAATTATGGACGACTTCTCTCCCCTCTAAAGCTGGAATAGGTTGCGCGGCACAGGCACTCGGCAGGGACTTGCGACGTACTGTCCGCTGGAGGCGCAGAAAAAAAGCGTACTACAGGAGGCCAGGGACATTCGATACTCAAACGAAACAACGATGCTGGCCGCCTTTCAAGATTTTCGAAAATCCCTAGCGTGGATGAGCCCCAATCTGCTTGGCGACAAGGACTTCGCGCTGGAGGTGGTAGCTGTGTTTCAAGCGTGGTGGCAAGCTGACATGGAGGGGCTGGCTCATGCACGCGCAAGGAGGCACACATACACTCCGCAATCTCTAGATAGAGAGTACCTGGCGAAGATTCTCGAAGCTTTGTTCTACTTCGATGCCACTGTGCTGCGCGATAAAAGCTTTGTTTGGGCCGTTCTGGACGCTGCCCCGAGCCGCGCGCAGCTCCTTGCGGAAAAAAGACCCGGGTATACGGCACAGGGGATGATATCAGCAGAGGTTCTGCGGGCCTGGAAGGGTACGATCCTGCTGCGGGAGTGGTTCGTGCACGCCCCGCCCAGTGTTCATGACGACCTGGCCGTAGTGAAGCGTGTGGTGTCTGAAGACGCGAGGCTGCTCGAATTCGCGTCGCCGCGGCTGCGGGGGAACCGGGAAGTGGTGCTCGCCGCGGTGCAAGAAAATGCCTGCGCCCTTGTACACCTGGTAGCTCCTGCTGTGCCGCCTGGGGAAGGGGCTTCTACGAATGCGGCAGGCGAGGACGGGTGGAAGACTCATGCTCTGCTAGAGGACAAAGAAGTGGTCGAGGTAGCGCGGCAAAGTGCGAAAATGCGCGAGGAGATCGCCCGTTGGAAGGCGACGGATGCGAAAAGCTATGCTAGTTTGTACAAGGGCGCAGATGGCGATGGGTGTGACCTGTCACTCGTATCCAAGCACTTGAATAGCCTTGTCAACGAAGAGAGCTCAAGCTGCTGCGGCAACGGCGAGAAGGACAGCGACAAGAGGAAGGATGCTCGCTAATCGTGATCGCCAAGAATGGCACCAACTGCTACGGACTCTTCAAATATTTATACATAGTTTCAAACACAAATTTTTGCATTTGACGATTTGCATTTGACGCGGACGCGTTCGCTGCGGCCACTGCCACAGTCAAATTTTTGTAAGCATCCCCAAGTTCAAATATACATTGCTAAAGTACCCAGAAAATTCCGGGTTCACCGGGTGAACCCGGAATTTTCTGGGTACTTTTTTTCACTTTTCTTCTAGACGACGAAAAAAAGTAATGGGTACTTTGAAGTAAAAACCTTCTTCTCCATCGCGCACCGGCCAGAAGTGAAGAAGTGGCACCAGAGGGAACTACGACTCAGCGGGGACAGCAGCAGCGGGGGCTGGGCAGTGCTGGAGACTACATGAGGACTCGAGGCTGTTGTAAATACGATTACGTTTATGATTCGAAATCCTCGCGAGCTCAACACTGAACAACTTGGTCGAGTGGATGGATCCAGCAGCTGATTCTGGTGGGAAGCCTGAAGACGCGGCGCCTGTTCGCAAAAGAATCGCATGAAATTCAGAGTCCGACACCAGCTGCCGCGAATAAAGCGAGTCGGACTCTCGTCGCGGCTTGATGATGATTGTATGACGAGGATGATCATGGGAAGTTATAGTACTGAAGACCTTGTTACTCAACGCGATCGGTTACGTTAACAAGTGACAAATTTAGAAGATCATGATCAACGCCGGCCCTTGACGTTGTGCACTAAGATCCCACGATCCTAGTCGATCGCGGTCGGACTCGGACCCTTCGCAAGATCCATATTTCTTTGAAAGAGGAGAGGGCCCTCTCACGTGTACCATCGAAAAGACTTGATGCCAGCTGGAACAGCTTCTACAGCAACCTCTTCCGTCAGCGTCATAATGGAGTCTCCTGCTAGCGCCTAAACTTAAGAACGAGAACGAGAACAACAACAAGCAATCATTATCGGAGACTTGCTACCTACTGTGCCGCGAACGACCCTTACGGTTACACCAGCAACACTTATTAATACATGCCATCCCTCTTCGTCCTTGCAACTGCTCCCCTGGCACTCGGAACGAGCTTCAACAGCGTTAGACCACTCAATTGGCAATAAAAATAAACCCCACTTCTTCGAAATCGAACAGGAACTGTCACAGTCAGAATGAAGATGAGCTCGCTCCGAGGTTCTTGGTGGTTTCTGGTCACGACTGTGACTTCAACTGGTGACATCTTTCCAGCAGTCCAACACCGACATATTCTGGCGACAGCGACAGCTGCTGCCCCTCGCGTCGACCCACCTGCCGTCGACGAGGAAGGGCTTCCTGCGTCTATGGCGGGCCTTCGTCTGTCCGATGGTCCGGCGTTTCGGCCCGGGCGACTGTGGTCGGGGCACGCCATGCTTGCTGATAAAGATAACCATCCTCGCGTGGGGGAACTCGAGCGCAGTGTCGGCATAGTGAACAGTGATGCCGGGATTTTCCGCACCGGGCGCCCAGGCTCTGGCCACGCCATGGTCGATCACGAGCACCCTCGCCTGGACGAGCTTGAAAACCACGCCGTCGGCATCGTAAACTCTGGACGCGGGGAGGCACAGTGGATCGGCGAGGACATATTTTTACACCCCCGCACCGAAGAACCGCGGCCACACACGAAAACGAATACTAGATCGCTTAGTCTTCAACTACCACAAGAAGTTCTGCAAAGAGTAGCGGCTTTCAGCGGGTTCCTGGGTCCTGGCGACGTGCGAGCGACCCGAATCGGGCAGGGCACGTCGACGCTGCTGAACCGGCTTGATGTGTTGGGAATTCTTGCCGCTTTCGCGGACGACGCGTGGGCCACTGTGAGGAACAGGTATGACGAGTGGTTGGCGGCGCTTCAAGAATTCCGGGGCCGGCCTTCTCTGGAGGATATCTTCTGGAAGATGGGGCAAGGTTGGGTCATCAATGGCGTTAAATCGGAGCCTTATCCTGACCGACGGCGTGCTTTTCGGCGTCTATGCGACGCAACAAGCTCGCTGCTCCGCAGCTCGGCGAGAGACGATCCGGCGAATCCTGCGGTGCTATTCAGAGGTCTGCGGCTGCGCTCGGGGGCCCAGGTTCGCATCAAGCCGTGGGCAGCGCATGGGACGGACTTCACTGGCCCGGGTTCGCATCAAGTCGAGGAATACCATTACTGGTCTGGCGATCATCGTACAGAAGAGACAGAACCTGAGCCGTTCTTTATGCGGTGGTCCAGTTACCTGGAGGAGTACGCGAACGAAGAGCGGACTGGAGAGGTAGTGGAGTTCCTGCCACCCGGCACGTTCATGGGCCTGCCGGCGACGTTCGCGGACCGGCCGATTCCTGCCTACCACCAGGATGCCGGGGGCTATTTGGTTCGATTTCCGCTGCCAGCATTGCCTTGGACGACAGCACTGCAGGAAGACCATGAAGGACCGTCGCCGTTCTCGCAGGTCGGAGTCGGACGGGAAGGGGAACCGGCGCCAGACCCAGACGTCGCCGGACATGACGAGCAGGTGCCGCCGGGCGGCTGGCGCCTCACTCCGGAAGGCGCTACGCGACTGCCAGATGGGCAGGACGTGCTATTATTGGAGGTTCCGTACAGTCGGCTGTACGTGGACGTAGCTGCGCACATGGATGCGAATGCCCGGGGGCAAACTAACACTAATCCGTTCGAGACAGTCCTCTCTGCGATTGTATGATAGCGCTTATCCAGCTACTCTAGCGATACTATCATCATGCTGGGCCTGTCGGTGAATTCTAAGCCGATCTAGACTAGTCATACCCTAGAGCCCCTCCGGCTGCTTCCTCTGCGCAATATCCCAAACCTAGGGGGGAAGAGAGATTTTTTTTTATTCCATGCCCCCCCCAAAAAAAAAGATAGCTATCCAAATAAAAAAATACTTAAGTATTAGTAGTGGATTGAACTCCCCTCTGCTCCTGTTGAGCTGCCGCCAGCACAACAGTAGAGCCAACGTGCCTCCGCACCTGCAACATCTGCCCTTCTACCACTCTCAAGTAGACTGCAGCCAAGATCAAAGGAATGCTCGAAAGAACTGAATCTGAATCCGTGTTGTGACAATCATTAATTATACCCTTTTTTATTCCATGTCCGCTGCCCCGGTGTGCCTTCTCGTGCTGAGCCACAACATTATCTGGACCAAATCGTGGCGATCGTAAACCGGTTTCTATAACAATTACTTATATTATATAGCGCGTCTGAGGACCGGGACAGGGACTGGCACTGGACCTTGTTTTTCGCGAGATTTGTGCGTTGTACTCCCCGCACTTCAACGAACTCCGGGTGGTGTGATTGCGAGGCCAACTCTACAACATAGATACACGCAAACGTGCTCTGCCTTCGACTTTGTTTCGCGGCTCTGATGAGTGAATGTGCAGCGCTGGAAGCAAGTGTTCTACTGTTAATAGATTGTTGTGAAGGTGGTCGGTATTTCTTATCAGCAGGCCCGAGCTCTACAAGCTCGCCGAGCAGGAGCACTACTCGTCGTCCTCCGCACCCATCCGAGATGGGCGCGGAGAGCCTATCAATCCGATCAGGCAGTCATTCATCAGTAAAGAAATATCAATCGGATCCCGATGCTACTGATTTTCGTGTCTTGATGTGTATACGGTTGATTTTCAGATCTGCGAAGATCGTGATCGATGAAAGATCATATTTTTTTATATATAAGTACCGCATTTCTTCTACTTCATTCATAGCGGCTCAGAAACAAAAAATCGATATCGATTGACACGACTGCGTCCTCGCAGCAGCTCCACAGAAAACATCGTTCGAGGAAGGAATATCCGATGAATCCCAATAACTACTAGTACTAAAGGACAAAACCAAAACCAAAAGCAAAACTAATTTACTGCTTCAGCCACCCGCGCACTCAGGATAATGCACAACCGTTACCCTGATGGCGGCAATGTCACTACAGGCCCAAAAAACTACCTACGGCCTTCGCTAGACGTTGCGAATTTCTCTTAGTAGCACAATTAGTTCTCTATCTACTTATCTGAATCTCTAGCACGTGTCCTTGTCCATCAACACGGTCCTCCGTTCACCAATCTTTTTCGTTCACCATGTCGGAGCAGGCTGACTTTCTTGCTCCGCGCATGAACGAGTTTGCGTTCACGAAGTTTGTGACCGAGCTTTCAACTGCCGACACGTCCAAACTCGACCTCTTCGAAGCCGTCACGGCCAAAATTTTGGACACGGAATGGAACAGCCTGGTGCCAAGACCAAGAGCAGGAATCGCCGACGGACAACAAGGCGAGCAGTCCTCCGAGAGATCCAAAGACGTCGTACCGAGCCTATGATATTTTCCGGTGCTTAATATGACCAATAAGGACTGACTGTACGGTAGATCCTGATCCCGCCCAGGGCGGGAATTTCAGGTGAAATGCTTGCCCCCGCTGCATTGAGAATCAATGTCAATCACGATGACAATCTCGTATACTCCCGCTATAATTTTAATTGCTCAGCTGTGCACCTCCGTTTCCGCGACTCTCGACCGGCTCCAGGCGAGGGACGCCGCTGCCCGCTCGGCTCTCATGGCGAAGCTCACGGAGCGCGCTGCCTCCTCCACCGCGTTTTACTACGACGAGGAGCTGAACGCGTTTCTGCTTGACTTAAGGGTTGAATAAATTCATCTGTAGCAGCATCTGGAGTAAACGCAAAGTCAAGTAGCGCGCCCCTCCCTTTTATTGTTCGATGCCGTCGCTCTTCTTGGTGCAGCGAGATCAAAGGAATCCCCACAGACGGAGGGACGAAGCCGGTAGCACTTCGCCCGGTGCTTGCTGGATGGGTACCGGAGTTCTCGCCATCAACTGGATATCG
>RXOD01004230.1:0-25612 GCA_005223375.1 Amoebophrya sp. AT5.2
ACAGACGAAGAATTAAGTTAGTACTTCGTGTTTATCAGAATCAGAATCTACTTTGTATTAATTTACCCCCAATAACCATCGTAAGAGCGGTAGCTGCTATGTATTAGTTTATGCGTTTAGGCCCTAAATTGTACATTACTCAATCAAATTCCAGCTGCTGCCGACGCGGGGAAGTACGACTGTCATATGAAACTTGCCGTACATTCATTGTCAATTATCCAGCCTGCTTGCAAATCAAATGCAGCGCGGCGAGTGGTCCATAACCATATGTACTAGGAGCAAAAGTTTGACCTTGAGGCTAAAACAGGAGGTGCGCTAGCAAAACCTGGAAAGTTGGCGCCGCGAGATGACGAGCGTGCTCGCTCTCGTTGCAGGCAGCCACTCGTCAACGTGACGGAATCGGCGCGGGGGCACCACCGCTTCACTGCAGCCGAACGGACGCGAGAGAATGAAGGCGAAAGGCCAGCGTGCTGCCACAATGAATCAAATCAAAAGTTTGCCGCGGCGCCTCGCCGTCTCGCAAGATGTGCATTCCGATTTTTCGTATTTGGGCAGCACGAGCGGCACGCGATTCATTGAATTCTATCACTTCATCGGATTTGTCCCACCGCGTCGTCTTTTCGCTTCTTCTTTGTTAGTGCGATTTGACGGGGAAAGCCGTGCGTGCCTTGATCAAAGAAACAGAGATGCCGCCGACGCTAGGCAGAGCGTCACTCATTCTGGTAGTCCACGTGGACATGGTAGTATAAGTAGACAGGATGCCGCCCCGGAAGATCGAAAGCATTAGTTTCCCATCTGACACTCCGCCATCTTTCTTGCGCTCCCATTTTACGCCTATATTTCTTTCCTCTTTACTCTTTAGCTCCTTTGCTCTTCAGGCTAGAGTTATGATCTTACAGCACTAAAACTTATGTAAAAGTATGCTCCATGTCCAACATTGATATCAACTTCCCGCCCGTCTTCCGTCCGGCGGTCGCGGAAGGGAGTGGCGCTCGCGGTGCACTTCAACGCTAGCTACTCGGTCACCCGCGGCCGCAGAGCTCTTCCTTGAGTAACATTCTTTGTCTTATCTTCCAGCCTGTTTCGGGCCAGTCGGTTTTTCCGAAGCGTGGGGCGGCATCGGGTGAGGAGCCAGACTGCGGCCGGCCTCGTCAAGGCCATGCATACCTTTCCCAGGGTTTTGCCCGCCTGGTGGAGCAGAGAACCGCAAACACCGCAAACAAAATCGAACCGCAAACGCCACGAGCTTTCCGAGATGGAGACGATCGCGGGGGTGCTTGTGTGTCTGCTCTGCGACGTGGCGGCAATACAATGGGGACGCTTGCGGGCATCGGCCGCGCAGCGGGAGGGTGTGCAAGGAAACCCTGCAGCGCATCGCAACGCAAGCCGGTTTGACGGAGTTCGCCCCGTTCATCTCCGGAACTTCGCCGCCGTCCGGGTGCATCAATTAAAAGACAAAAAAACGACCCATCTGGCGGCCCATCTTTGAAGAATGAAAATGAAGCGTTGCAGAGTAGTCAGATGTCGCGACATGATCCTGCTCGTGCGAAGAGAGACGCTGTTTTTTGGGGGTGTGGCGGAGCGCATCGCTGTGGCAGAGCTTTTGCCCATTCACAAAGAAGAACAGGAAAAGCAAAAGGAACAGGACGAAGTGGAGGAAGCGAATGCGGTACCGCCTGGCGCAACGGGGTTCGCGGAGGTCGTGGGCACAATTACCCCCAATAACCAGAGTGAGTCTGGTAGTCACTTACTGAGTTGGAGTTCTGCTTTCTCCATCTCATTCAAACTCAACAGCTGCTGCGGACGTTTGGGATTACGGACTGTCAAACAAGAAACTTACCGCGAACTCAACCGCAATCATCTTCCAGCCTGCTTGAAAATCAAATGTAGCGCAGATCACCTTCCGCCGCGCCGCAGTCGCGGTTAGTGGTCCACATGTAGATGTACCAGGAGCAAATGTCTGAAGCTGACCTACTTGAAGCTAAAAGAAACAGAAGCTGGAAAGTTGGCGCCGCGCGATGACGAGCGTACTCGCTTTCGCTGCAGGCAGCCACTTGCCAACGTGACACAATCGGCGCGGGGGCACCACCGCTGCACTGCAGCCGAACGGACGCGAGAGAAGGCGAAAGGTTAGCGCGCCTCCGCCATGAATCAAGTCAAAAACTTGCCGCGGCGCCTCGCCGTCTCGCAAGATGTGCAGTCGGATTTTTCGTATTTGGACAGCACGAGCGGCATGCGATGCATTGAATTCTATCACTTCGTCTTTTCGCTTCTTCTTTGTCAGTTCGATTTGACGGGGAAATTCGTGCGTGCCTTGATCCAAGAAACGCAGACAGAGATACCGCCGACGCTAGGCTGAGCGTCACTCTGGTAGTCCACGTGGACGTGGTAGTGTAAATATACAGGATGCCCCGGAATGTTTCCCATCTGACACTCCGCCAGCTTTCGCTCCCGTTTTACGCCTATAGTTCTTGCCTCTTTACTCTTTAGCTCCTTTGCTCTTCAGGCTAGAGTTACGATCTTACAGCACTAAAACTTATGTAAAAGTCTGCTCCATGTCCAACATTGTTATTTTTCGGCAGGAGGCAACATGACACTGGCTGCCCTGTGTATATATATCAATCAAGCTTCGACAGACCGTCTGGTTAGTACAGCACACTTCGCTGTCTCTCTGACCTCCGTGTCGAAGCAAGAGTGAGAGCGCTACCGAATTCGCGCCGACCAGCAAAATGGCCTCCGCCGACCCGGCTGCGGCCGACTCTCTGTTGCCAGGCAACATCTTGAACTCGTTTCGTCCGGCAAACGCGAATGCCGCCACTGTCGGCGCGCACGGTTCCGACGTGCCTCTTTCCGAGCGCCTGCGCCGGTGTTCACTGAATATCCAGGCCAACTGGGTAGCGGGGCGCGACGCGACCAGTGTGGTCGATTACAACGGCCTCGAAGCGTCGGCAGAGTGGCAAGAATTCCTTGGCCTAACTGCGGAACTAACTTTCATCCCCCCGGAGCCGGACGGGGACCCGGCGGAGCCCCCCGCCCGGCAGAACGTGATGCCTGCAGACGTCACGGAGCGCAAGGCGTTTCTGATCAACCTGTACAACGTGTTGATGATGCACGGAGTCCTGGCAAAGAAGTGTCACGCGCGCGGTGATCATGAAGACGGCGCGGCAGCGGGCAGGCATCCCATCCGGGAGATGCAGGAGAACGCAGGCGCTGCGAATTTTTTCCGGCAAACCGCGTATGAAGTGGACGGCGTCCGCCTCTCGCTCGACGATATCGAGCACGGACTGTTGCGCGGGAGCGTGAACAAGGACTGGGTTGCGACGAAGTGGTCCCCGTCTCGATTGGATCTTGGAACGGCGGGGCCGCTGTTCCGCAGCTGGGTCGTTCCGGAGCTGGACGGGCGCATCCACTTCGCGCTGAATTGCGGTGCGAAGGGCTGCCCGATGATACAGGTGTACAACGCGAAGAACCTCGAGCGGGGGCTCGAGGGCGCAGCGCGGTCGTTTCTGCGCGCGGAGACGAAGATCGTGGACGCTCCGGTCTCGTCCACGCAGCTGCAGGTCGAGGCAAGCATGCTTTTCAAGTGGTATGGGGGCGACTTTGGGAGCACGGATGCGGAGAGGATTCTGTTCCTGCAAAAGTACCTGGCAGTGGAGGAGGCGGAAAAAATTAGCAGCGCGCTGAAGGAGGCGGGAAGTGGTGCGGAGCTCGTGTTCCGACCATACGATTGGTCGCTCAATAGCGCGGACTAATGAAGTTCGAAGAACTTGGTCACTTACGAAGGAAAATTGACGCCTCATGATGGACTGATCGGGGCACCTGTGGTGTTTGCCCCGGGCGCGCTAGCAAACATGCACACTGATACGCAAGGGGCGGGAAAAAAAGATGGACGACGAATACACGCCAGAGCGAGCGTTGAGCGACGAGTGCAATGCCCGTGAAAACGCGAGTGCCAGATAAAATCGCAATTGCAACTGGCGCTGGTGACGAGAGGACCTGCCTAAAAACATTGTAAAGCATGGCGTAACTACTACGAGTGGAAGATCGCTCCGAGCGCGTTGGGACGCGTCTTTTCTTGGTCTCTTACATGCGCCAGAAAAAAGAATCTTGTAGATAAAATAGAAGCAGCACTACGAACTGTACTACTGCAACGTAGAAAGCAGAAACCTTTCCAGAAGTCATGTTCTCCTCGACGGCTGCCGTTTCGAGTGGGCGCCGTCTGCTTGGCGCCCACCCCCGCCTCGCTCGACAGGCGAGTCGGCCGCTCTGCACCGTGTCGCGACCGCTTCGCAAGGCGGGCGACTGGATGCCCGGAACGCTGCACCAGGACACAGACCTAGTCCACGCCGCTATCGAACCGGAGCCGCGTTCTGGCGCCATCATAACACCTGTGTACCAGTCCACGACCTTCGTGCAAGAATCCGTGGAGAAGTACCGATACTTGCGCGAGAGCTTGCTGTTCTGTTGGTAGACTACTGGCACTAGTACCATACCTACGGGGCAGTCGCAGACGCTGGCCGCGCGCGTGCTAGCGCAGCGCAAGTCTGTTTTTGTCCATCGCCGTGCTTCGAAACAGGTCGAGTTTAGTTGGTGCTCTATTTGTGGGCTTTCTACTCAGCACCACTCTGATGTTCTTGAAAAGGTACCTGGCGAAGGGCTTCAGTTATTCGCGCACAAACAATCCGACTGTGTCGACGCTGGAGGCCAAGGTTGCGCAGATCGAGGGCGGAGTTGGGGCCGTATGCACCGGAACAGGGATGGCAGCGACGACAATCGTCATGTCAACCTTCCTGCAGAAAGGTCCTTTTAGTACTTCGGTTGTTTGCAAGTACTTACTTGATTCCACGACGAACAAGATGAAGTAGCAAGAAATTGCGCCAGCAGCAAGCTGCTCCTCGCAGCGCCACATCACGACATCATACATCACCTCGCTGAAAATATAATTAAACAAGGTGACCACTGCGTGATCACCGATTGCTCGTACGGTGGTACCAACCGGTTGTGTCGTGTCCAGTTCGAGAAGTACGGCATTGAGTTTTCGTTCGTGGATTTCAAGGACAACGAGGCGGTTCGCAAGGCGATGCGGCCCAACACCAAACTGGTGTGGTCCGAGGCGCCGGCCAACCCCGTGCTGGGGCTGGTGGATTTGGAGGAGGTGTCGAAGATCGCCCACGAGTTCGGGGCGCTGCACTGTTGCGACGCGACGTTCGCGACGCCAGTGATGCTGAAACCCCTGGACTGGGGCTGCGATCTGACGATGCAGTCGCTGACCAAGTTCTACGACGGGCACAACATCGGGACGGGTGGCGCGGTCGTGGCCAAGACGCAAGAACTCTTCGAGGCGATCAAACTCTGCCAAAACATGCACGGAAACATCATGGCCCCGCAAGTGGCGTTCACGATCCTGCAGACCATGAAGTCCATGCACCTGCGCGTCAGGAGACAAAGCGAAACCGCTACCAAAATCGCGAAGTGGTACTCAAACCGAGGAGCGAACCGGAAGTTTGTTTGCCTCCGAGTTGTGTCGGGCCCTAGTAAGACTAAGCTGGCAGGAAAGCGATTCCGATTCCTCTTCTCCCAATCCCCGGGTCTGCTTCGATGTTGCCAATGCATTTCTTCGTTTCAACCTCCTCGAATCACGCAGGTTGGAGACGCACCCGAAGGTGACTTCGGTGACATATCCGGGCACGAAGCATCCGCAGAAAGCGCTCGCCGACAAGTACCACAAGGACGGAATTCATGGTGCCATGCTGTGGTTCGAGGTGTCCGGCGACCCCGTGAAATTGATGAACGAAATCGAGCGCCCCTGGTCCCTGTGCGAGAATCTCGGTACTGAAAGAAATTTTTTCGAACGCTACGAAGCAAATCCAAATTCAAATTCCAATGAATACTTGCTGGTGCTACATCAGTCATAAGTTTTCATAATTTGCGATCGTCGAAATGGAAATCGAAGTGCAACAACTCTGCACGACGAGGTGCCACGGAGTCGATCCTCACGGCGTGTGCGGTAATGACCCACGCGAACATGGTCAAGGAGGACAGACTGAAGGTGGGAATTACAGACGGGTTCATCCGGGTGTCGTGCGGAATCGAGGACGCCGACGACTTGATCAAGGCGCTGGACCGCGCTCTGCAGAAGTGCTAGTAAGTTGTCTGTGGTCCTGGACCTGGTCGTGGTCCTCCGATTGTTCGTTGTGTAAATTATAGAAAATTCATAGCAGCGTTTGTTACACACGTAGAAGAATCGGATTCGGAAAGGATAGTGGCCGAAGGGGAGCCATTTTTTCTTCGCGCAAGGAACGAACTGGTAGGTGTGTGATAGGTACCGTTCTTTTAGCAAACACCGCTGGGCCGATGTGTCGTATCCACGAACCGGTTCGGCTCTCACATCAAGGCGTGGGATGCGCAGCCGGATCCGTTTTTCAGCTTTTGGCACCATTAGTTTCGGTCTCTTGCGAATAAGATAGGGACCGAAGACGACGCGAAGGTCGTTTGCAGGCTAGGGTGGTCGTGTGCGCGCTACGCATCGGTTGACGCGCGCGCCTTTGTACAATTGAATTCGGCTTAGCAGTTTTTCAAAAAGAAAAATCAGCAGTGATCCAGAAATTATTGAACTTCGCTTTATTTTCAGTTTCAGCAACATGGAAGAAGAGCACGCACCGCGGCAAGTCTGCACAGAATACTTCTTGCAACAGTGCGACCACGACCACGGAAAGACGAGCAAGTAAATTAATACTTGATGAAGTGTGCTCGGTTGTTTCATTGTATGAAGAAAGTTGATGTTGTTCATCTTGATCTCGCCTCGGTTTGAATAGCGTGACTGGCTTCCTGTTTCTCACCATTCGCAAATGTTCCGCCAAGATTCAATCTTGAAGGAAAAAAAAAAGTCCGTGCCGTGGATGAATTTTCGGTTTATCGGCAGAATCAGTCGTCGGTCTACGGCGTAGTCTCGCCGTCGTTTATCTTCGTGCACTAGAATTTCGTGCTTTACGTTTACAACAAGATCGGTAGCCCGTTATCTACCTCGGACAATATCGTTTTCTACTTGTACCAGCACCAGGACAGTTGTAGTGTGCTCGTTGTGGTTTGAGCATCCGTCATTCTCATCGCCCTCGAGAAGGCATCCGTGTTGCGTGTTTCGTTTTGTGAAAGTGGGTCCTCCGTAAGCACGTCGCGTTTTTTCTCGGTGAATATGCGAACAAACTGTCGATACCTTGACGCAGGACCCCAAAATGCATTTGCACAACTGATAGAAACTTTATAAAGTAAGTACTTATTTGAACAAGCCGAACCAATATTGGAGGACCCCATGATACGGCTTCGCGATGCACCCACTTGTGGGTGAGACACAGACGCACACACAGTAGCTCTAGCACCCCAAGTGGCAAGACCGCCGACCACAGCGCATTGAAGAGACCGTAACTGCAGTCGAGGGAGTTGCGATATGAGTGTTCGACTCAGAAACGAAGGGGAAGGCATGGAGCACCAAGGCAGAACAGAAGTCATTGTGGGAGATGACGATTTCGATTCCCGGGAAACCGGTTCCGACGACACTGAGGACAACGTTGAGGATTCGGAGGAAAGGAAGCGGGACCGAGAGGAGAAAAAGAAGAAAAGTACTGGTTGCTTTCTTATTCTTTACATAGTCTCGTTGCTGCGTGTGCATGGTGTTGGTTATTTATCGTAGAAGATGGCGGTCATCTCATCTAGCATCGTCTTATGGTGTTGGTGTTTGCGCAGTCAATAAGGCAAGTTTGTGAGGCGCAATCGAATCTGTCTTGGTTTATAGCTACTCCGCAAAGCAAGGTGCGGCGCATTGCCACCACCTATCGGAAGATCAATTTCTCAATTTTCACTCGGCCCTACAGAGAAAGAGAAGAAGCGGGAGAAGGAAAAGAAGAAGAAGGACAAGAAGGGCAGGTCGGGTGTTGACGGTACCCTCAGCTGCGAGGCGGTGGAGAGTGGCATCGTGGGTGGAGGGTACGAGACCGTCGCTGCTTCGGCGGTCACCCTCGGGGGACCGGTGGAGAACACCGACATGCTGAAGGTAATTGATTCACAACCGATAGATTGATTCACATCGAGGGACGTGTCGGGCGCCGGCGAAAGGAACCAGAGCTGATCAGGGCGAAAGGAACAAAATCGGCCACATCGGGCAACCACATCGGGCAACCGAGACAAATGATCATCCTCAATTTGATCATCATGTGTAGCTATTTGCTGTTCTTGTTCCTCCTGCAACCGAAACCTATGCCGAGAGTTTGTTATGCGCGATGTTGGGCTATTATTTTTGGTTATATTTTTGGTCTTATATATATCGAAATCGATAGGGAGCGATGGGTCAAATCAGCGATGGGGGGGTTAACATCATACTTTTTGTAGATCATGCAGCGGCGGTCACCCTCGGGGGACCGGTGGAGAACACCGACATCTACAAAAAAAAAAAAAATTACCGACATGCTAAAGGCCGACGATCTTTCCGAGTACATGCAGAAGAAGGAGGCAAAGAAGGAGCGCAAGGAGCTGCGGTCGGCGAACAAGAGCCGCAGCACGGATTGTCCGCGGAGTCAGGGCACCCTTCAGCTTCAGAGTCGGAGGCAAGGGTTGGGCGACATCTCGTTCGCGGAGGGCGCAGACAACATCGCCTCGATGGTGCCCGTGCCGTCGCCGGACATGCTGTCGCGGACCGAGTTCTACAACAGCGGCCTGGAGAGCGGATATCAGCCGAGTATCCCGACCATCAAGGAAAGCAAAAAAGACAAGAAAGACAAAAGTAGTGAAATCTAATGATGGCGTTTCGGTTTCGGTATCGGTTTCCACCGCATTTGGATTTGAAGTTGATGTAAAGGTAAAGGTGAAAGTAACCTAAACCGGCCTGATATTGTGATTGTGATTGTCATTCTCTCGACGCTTGTTTGAAGAAGATGCTGGAGGACTTGGTGTCTGGTCTCAGTTTCTCTGACAATCCTGAAGTAAGAGTCGCATAATTGATTCCACCAAAGAAAGAGAAACTCTACAACAGGTAAGAAGAAGGAGGGGGAGAGCCAAGCGCCGTTTGGTGTGCAAGCCGAAGACTCTGCAGAGGAAGCGCGACCAATAATCGAAGGAGGAGCTGCATCTTCCAGCGACGACTCGGGCGACGACGAAATACCAAACCGCGGCAGTGCTGGCAGCCGGCGGCAGAATAAGGCGCAGCACGAGATGGGCGGAACTCAAGCGAGCCAGGGCGGTCGAGCTTCCGAGGAGCGCAGAGACCGAGGCGCAAAGCGGAAAAACGCGGAGAGGGCTGACCGGACCTGTTGCTGGAACTGGCCCACGGGCGTGGGCCCCGCCGCGGGAACGAGTGCGGGAAGCAGCAGCACAACAGTATTTTACTCGAACATGATGCCGCCTGTGCCTAGAAGGCTGTCCGAGGGGGAGCACCAGGCAGCGATCGGGGAAGACTTCGGTCTCCGGGGGCCGCCACACGCACAAGCAGTCGCTGGCCGGGAAACGGAGGAGCGACGCCGAGCGTCAAGCTTCAACTTCGACGAAGAGTTCAGGGATGAGAAAGTATCGGGGGAGGTACAACGAGGGACAGCGGAGGCGGAAGCGCCCCCGCGTGCAGCCTCGTTTGCGCCCTCGGAAGAAGGCTTCTACAAGTTTAAGAGAAGATACATAGTATACTTTGATGTGTCCTCAAAATCTATTTCGCCCCCACAAGATGAAGAACGCTTTCAGAACTAGTAGTAAGACAGGATGCACTTGCTCTTGCACACGCAGTATCACGCCATTGCTTTTATCTTTTCTGCTTATCAAGCGCAATCCACACGAAGACAGAGTACAACAAGGATGAGAATGGATTTGTGGACTTCTAGGCAACGCAGTTGTCTGTGAATCTCGGAAAAATAACCGCCGCGAGCGAATAAACGCATGTACTGTACTAGTGTTCTACTCTCGTTGCCAATCTGAATCTGATTCTGTTTCTGGACGTCGGAGAAAGTGGGACCGGGTAGTCAATTGAGAAGGATCTTCGGTGAAAGTGTTATTCTACAGCGCTGGTCGTGATCGTGTTTTGTGGTCTAGGTCTTTTTTCTTCACCCGTGGTTGCAATCCATCGGAATGTGTTGTTGCTAGGTGCTCGTGGATGCCTTTTCTCATGTGTTACACAGCATTGCCTTTGTGTGCTGCTCATGCTCGGGCTGACATGTCTCAAGGTCCCCCCTGGTGTACATGAACGCGTGAGAAATCCGCCTGACATCGGTCCGGGATGCCGACCTAAGCATTTTTTCTGTCCGTGGCCTTCTTTCTTTCTTCTCGGTTTGCGGCCGTCAGGATCGGTGCTGGTTCTGGATGACGAAGCTATCGAAGCGTCCTCCCATAGACGCAAATTTATGGAATGAAAAATGTTCGCGGATGCGGCGGTGGCTACACCGCTTTCATTGTGGTTCATCGTTTATTTTTTCCACCCGATGCTGCAGCGACTGCATTTCTTCCCAAATTACTGATTGAGTTGTATCCCCTTGTACTATTGACTTCGTCGCATTGTGCTAGTTTGTGGATACTTAGGAGGCAGAGGAAGCATCAGGACCCGACGCAAATTCATAATCTAAGTAGCACGACGCTGGAGAAAACTGCATAAATTCATTGAACCGAAGTTGAAGGCCGCAAGGCATAGGCACAGCCAACAGCAGGCGGGAGGAAGTACAGCCGGGAAAAAGTTAGTTTCTTTCCCGACTGCACCGGGGACTCATCGGACAGCAGACGCAAATCGAGTGCTCTAAAATAAGCTTCAATGTCGCCTCTCTCGAGCACGGGTTCCGGGTCCTCGCCGGGCGGGCGAGCCACGTCGGCCCCGCCTGAGAAGCGGCGGTGCCTGCTCATTCCGTACGTGGACGAAATGAACCGGATGTGCATTCCGCACTCCCACGGCACGCGATGGTGCACGTGGCACGACGTGGGCTTCCATAAATTCGATCCTAACGCCAACGTCCCGCACTCGGTGCCGTCCCACGCGAACACAAGCTCCTACCTCAGAAGCGTGCGAGACCACAGGTAAGTCGTAATTGTTAGCTATCTATCGGGGTGTTTTTTTGTTCGTGCTTGGTCCCCAAGCATGAGCTTGAGGAAATGCACAGCCACGTGCAGAAGCCATGCTAGATTTAGCACACGTGAAAAAAAAAACGTCACACGGCCGAACTAATTACCATAAACGTTCTCCGCAGGTTGTTTCTGGAAGAGAGGAGGCACTCGTCATTCAACGAGACGTATCGAAGCGCGAAGGAAGACGTTGGCTCGCTTTCCGCGAGCAACCAGCGATACGGAAATATGATGGCCAAGGTACTTCCTTAGAATAACTTTACATATGGGGTTTTGCTTCTCTCTAGATCAGTAGTTTTGTGTCGCAATCATGGTAGCTAGTGGTTGTGGTACTGCCGCGTTGGCGTCACAAGGAAGATAGAGAAGAAAACTGTGGCCGTGACAGGACGTAGAGTCACTATCCTCGTAAGTCGTAACCGCCTCCTCGCATCGCTGTAATCGCTCCCAGATTTTGCGACCGGAGACGCCACCAATCGTCCGAGTCAAGCGCGCGGACCACGCGCCAAAACCGAATCTGAAAGACATTCTCCGCGATCTGCACGAGCGAAATCGCAAGGAGAAGGCGGAGATCAAGGAAAAGCTTGCCGCACGGCAGAAGTAGGCAACTTCTTCACCTGCTACAGGGGGGTGAAAGCAAGGTTGCGGCACTCCAAAATTTCCATTCCTAGGCTACAATATTCGAACGCCAGCGCGTGTTTTCAAACTCTTATTTTTCCCTATGAAAGCGGCGCGGATCCTGCGACCGCCGATGGCGGCATTGTAAGTGAGACTCCGGGGATTTCAGCGGATTGCGCACCGTTTTCTCCTCTTTTTCGTCTTTGCCACACGTACGATAAAACCAGACTGATCCTCTACCAGTTTCCCTTATTTAGATAGTGTCACAGTCACTGTCACAGACAGGCTATGCCCATATCGTTCTGAATTTTGACTCGTCGATAGCAGGCGCAGATGAAAAACGTTCCAGTTCATTGACTCAACGAAGTATCAAATTAATGATTGACTACACATAGTGAAGCCGGAGCACGACTAGCGGCTCCAGGTCCGATCATTATCACGTATCATAATCTTCATATCTCACACAGACACGTACGTCGTTCTTGCATCAGGTTCGTGCGTCACACATTCAGCATGTAGTCATGTCTATGCCACGGATCGCACGCACATGAAGCAGTGCACACGCAGGAGAAGCAACTCACTGTACATGAAGTTGGGAACAAAATGGGTGACAGATGCTCTTTATGGATGGGAGTACGGGACGGACATCGGAACGTTAAATTGAGCAAACTGAGGAGGCATAGTTCCCTCTTACATGATAAAAAAAGACTGTCGGGTGCGATGACCGGCCGTGGTGGTGGAGCGCCATACTCTGCCACTCATATACGTCACTGGAGGGACGGCATGCATCTGGTGCTCCTTCGAAATGCTGTGTTGTGTGCGGTCGAGTCGATTTTGCGTTTCCTGCGCGCCCATCGCCTCTCATTGTGCTGCCGCCTGCAGCCCTCAACATCGGTGTTTTTTTCCACTGCAGCCCTCAACATCGGTGTTCGGACGATTCAGGTGTTTCCATGCATATTTTTGTATGCCTGTCGGCTTCTTGTGCTCCCTCTGCTTGTTTCTGTGTTTTCTGGCTAAGCGCCCCATAAAGCACCCGAGCCGGCGGACTTTTTTCCGTCCGTTCCTCTTTGACGCGTTGGGTTACATACGCTCGGATAAGCACTGCCTTGCCACAATGAAACTCTGACAGTGAATCGTGCCTTGGCGGCAAAAGGTCGCTCTTCCACCCCAAAGACACCCTCGTAGGTACTTTGCGTTCGCTCCCCTCTCTTGTCCAAGGTGCTTATGAAAGTGGTCATCGTCGAAAGCGTCGCGACGCAAACTTTTATTCTCGACGAACACGTTTCTTTACGCTAAAAACCGCAGAGTTCGGGAACCCGATTGGGGCGTTGTTCCGGTTTTAAACAAAAACCTGCCTCTGAGGACGTTGTTCTAGCACCAGTCGATCGCAAACGCAATAATTCGGTTTCGGAGTACCACGGGGATCACGACCTCCATCAGAGGTCTCTAACTCTTACTTAGCTAGGATCGAGGTCGAGCGAGGATGGGGACCACGCAGTGCATGGTCCGCCCAGACGGCGTGGCCGTGATCACGCTGGACAATCCGCCGGTAAACTCGCTCGCCTCCGGTCTGGTGAAGTCTTTTAACGAGAATTTGCAGAAGGTCGCGAAGGACCCCAAGGTGAAGGCAGTCGTTGTGACGGGGAAGGGTGCGCTCTTTTGTGGTGGTTTTGCGATCGAGGAGTTCGCTACCAGTGGGCCGCAGGCGGTACTAGAGCTTGTCTATCGTTTTGCATTTGCTTTCGCTTTATCATTCATTGATAGTATCTGCCCAATATTCCACCCGCCCAGGTGATGAACCTGCACAACATGATCAACGGGCTGGACGGGTGCGGAAAGACCACCGTCGCGGCGATCAACGGGCAGGCGCTCGGCGGCGGTGGCGAGGTGGCGCTCGCGTGCCATTACCGCGTGGCGGCGGACAGCGCCCAAATTGGGTTCCCGGAAGTGCTGCTCGGGTTGCTGCCCGGCGGACAAGGAACGCAGCGCCTGCCGCGGGTGGCGCCCTTCGATGTAGCCCTCTCCATGATCATGACAGGGCAGACAGTGAACATGATGAAAGCGGGAAAGGCAGGCATCGTCGATAAAGTGGAGGCGAAAGGTATTTGTTATTTGGCCGGGTTGAAGTTTGTTTCGAGTCAGATTTGCAGGAGCGCCGCACCACCGAATTCTCACGCGGCATCCACTGAGGGCGCAGGCACACGCAGTGTCAGATTCATTTCTGATTCCCTACCGAATCAATCACTATCGAATCGATCTCATCTTTTCCCACGCTCTCACACCGAAGGTTCCAACCTGATCGACGCTGCTGCCGAGTTCGCGCTTTCCAAGCCGCCGCGGCCGATTTCGAAGATGAAGGTGCCCATCGGCAACAAGGTGATGGCTCAGGCGGGCGGCCTCGATATGGCCAGGCTCGGGGCCTCCAAATCCGCCCGCGGCATGATCGCGCCGGACGCGATCGTGGAGTGCTTCCGCGCCGCGTGCCTCGGGGAGTCGTTCGAGGCCGGCGTCGCGGTCGAAATGGAGCAATTCGGGAAACTGGTGATGTCGCCCGAGTCCGCCTCCCTCCGCAACATCTTTTTCGCGGAGCGGGCGGCCCTGAAAGTGAAGGGGAACACGGCGAAGCCAATCTCGATCAAAAAGGTCGGCATCATCGGGGCGGGGCTCATGGGAGGAGGAATCGCGATGAACTTCCTGAAGAAGGGCATTCAGGTAGTAATCAAGGACGCGAAGAAGGAGTGGCTGGACGCAGGGGTGGGCACGATCAAAAAGAACTACGACATTACGGTACTGTCTACTGTGTTTTGTTCGAGCCCCGCTTGTTGTGGGAGGTGTCCGTTTCTGCATGATTTTAGGCGAACTCATGTTGCTTTTTAGGCGAATGTCCATCGTCTTTTTACTCGAAAGAAAAGTACAACATTGGTCACGATCTCGTTCATTGATTTCCTTTCAGGTTTCGAAGGGCAAGATGAAGCCCGAGAAGGCGAAGCAGATGATGTCTCTCCTCACTCCTACGCTCGACTACAAGGATCTGAAGGATGTGGACATAATCATCGAGGCGGTGCCTGAGATCATGCCGCTGAAGAAGGAAGTGTTCAGAGAACTCGGCAAGGTGTGCAGGAAAGACTGCCTGGTGTGCACCAACACCTCGGGTCTGGACATCGACGAGATCGCGGCGGCCTACCCACACCCCGAAAAGGTTATGGGCACCCACTTTTTCTCGCCGGCGAACGTGATGCAGCTCCTGGAAAACGTCCGAACGAAAAAGGCAGATGCCGTGACGCTCGCGAGCTGCATGCACATGGGCAAGATCATCGGAAAGAAGGCAGTGTTGGTCGGAAACTGTGACGGCTTCGTCGGAAACAGAATGATGGGTACTTACAATTACAAACGAAGAGTTGTGCCTCAGTTAGTACATCGGAACAATCAATTTCAATATAATGTACTTGTTTCATTCGTGGCCTTTTTTATTTTCTCTGGGCGCCAATGAACGGCAACGGAAACCACCGGAATGCACCGACCAGGTCCGTACGGCGCCGAGGCGCGCATGATGGTTGAGCAGGGCGCGGACTTGAACCTGGTGGACAAGGCCGCCTACAACTTCGGCATGCCCATGGGACCGCTCACTCTGGCAGATCTGGTTGGCCTGGAACTCTTCTGGAAGCAGAGAAAAGCCGCGGGCAACATGCAGATGGAGACAAAAGTTTCCATCGGCCCGTACGAGATGTGCGACTGGCTCTGCGAGCAGGACCGCTACGGCGTCAAGACGGGAAGAGGTACTCCTTTTAGAATACTGATAACCGTCGCAGACAGAGCAGTAATCTGCTAGATGTACTGTAGCCCAAGACCAAGACCAAGACCAAGACACAATGCGCCCACTGTACTAGCCCGCTGCGCATGAGAGAGCGAGAGGTCAAAAATTCCTGCCCATTCATCCGGTAGCTGTGGGGTCATGGATCCGGATCAGCGTTGTCAGTTGGGATCTAGTAGTAGGGAAGCACGTGAACGTGATCTGCTAAGCCCCTGGTACCTGCTTCTGCGGTGAGCTTATGATCTACGCGCTCTGGAGATTTATGCGCGCCACACGCTTCGCAGCTGTGCCGACTGTCTGCGTCGGTTTAGTCATACACCGAGCCACCCTGTTCACCGCGAACAGACAGGCCGGGCGGGCCTGGATTGCAACGCATTGCAAGCATCCAACCAGCGAACGCCTCGGAAATTCCGGCTGCTCTTTACCCTCACCGTCTTAACGCCGAAACGGTCTGCGATAGGTGCAGCCGTCCGATCAAGTGCCGCGGATACTGACTTACCGCGGTCGTATTCGATGGAATTTGAACTAGAGGCTTGGTCGGAGCGAGAATCCAAGTGCGTCGATCTGTAGTATCGGCAGTATATACAAAAAATAAAAAATACACGGCCAGGTATCTTCCTCTACGACGCGAAGACGCGCAAGAAGTTGAAGCTGGACCCTGAGCTCTCGCCGAAGGTGGCTGAGATCCAGAAGCAGAAAGGAATGGTGCCACGGAAATTCGACGAAAAGGAAGTCTGCGAGCGACTCTTCTTCCCACTGGTCAATGAGGGTTTCAAGATCCTGGAGGAGGGAATGGCGCAGCGACCGACTGATATCGACGTCGTGTATGTGTTCGGCTACGGCTTCCCACCATACAAGGGCGGTCCCATGCACTGGGCAGACAACATCGTCGGTATCTTTCTTTCATACAGAAACGAACTGTTTAACGGAATCAATCTTGAGCAATAGTAGTTCTACACTTGGTACTAGTTCACGAACACGTGCGGGATAGGGAATCCCGTGCACGGTCCCGACAACATCGTGGGTTCGTCCAGTTGTTGTACTGCTGCTTTTATCGCTGCGGAGAACGGGATTGTAAGTAACTACAACTAGCGCTTCTTGTTGATCTACAGCGTCATTGAACACACTATCACCAGGTCTGGAAGCGATCCTGGCGGGCCTGAAGAAGTACGGCAAGGAGCGCACAGAAATCGTCGGGAAGAACAAGAACTACCGGCAGGTGTCATACTGGGAGCCGTCAAAGCTCCTCGAGGAGTGCGTGGCGAAAGGCGTCACGCTCGCGCAATGCTGGAAGGAAAAAGAGAAAGCCGCCGCCAAGCTGTAAATGTAGTTAAAGCGGTCTCATTCTCAAGACTCAAGATTCAAGAGAAACAAATAAGTAGATGAACGTTGTGCCTAGTTACCACGACCTGAAAGGAATTACTTATACGAGCGTCTCAATAGAGATTTTTTCACCTCCCAGAACACAATAAATCGAAACGAGATCGTCAACACAGAGAAGTCGTCCTCGAGGAGAGATGCAGTGTGAATATCTACATCATTTTCCGCCGCGGGTTGGTGGTCTGTGCCGACGCGTAGTGCCACAGCACATAGGGGAACTTCATAGAGAAAGAAACACGTCGTGACACACACGAATTTTATGATGCAGCGCCGAGGGAAAGTTGTAGCAGGGTCTCCACGTCGTCGTCGTCGCGCAGCTGATCTATTCGCTGCACGATGAAAATCGGCATGCTGCGAAAAGGGATATACATAAGTTTACCTGTCAACCTCTAAAGCTACCCATTGATATCTTCAACATCAAGCAATCGGTTTTACCCAGGGTTCTTACGTTTGTGATTCCCAAAACCATCCGTAGAGGGCCAAGATACGGCCATTTTCCCCACTGCAAGTACTCAACGTCAACAAAGCCACCACGTCGTTGGACGTACTGTCGATAGCTATCCACAGGACAAAACTCGGAGTCCGATTTTTAACATCTCGACTACCTCATCAGGACCTGTCCTGCCCATTTTTCCTGAATCGGGACTTAACTAGGTCCTTTTATCTTCAACTTCACCTTGGATGAAGGGGATTTATTCTTGGGAAGCGGCGAAAAAAACGGGCGCTGTGACAGATTTTATACTGCGACAAGTGCGTGATACCCATACGTACCAGGTGCTTTTTCCGCACCCATATGCACACGCAAATGACATTACCCGTGCGTAGTTGCAGAGGGATGGATAGGGGGCTTCCGGACGAGGAGTCACTCCACGAGTGTTCAACCTGTTCTTCGATTCGTCGTTTGGTTCCTTGCACGTGCCAAAAGATGATCCACTTTTCTGTCGTGCTTGTATTTCCTGTTCGTAGCTGCAGTGGCCGATCCAACATAGTTGCTGGTGCTGAAGCGGATCAAAGATTGCCAGACGATCACATGCTGCCAGTAGATCTGATCCCTGCGTTATTGTAGATGCATGTTGTAGAGATGCAGGTACACGTTGTTCTCCCTCCTACCACAACTTCGTTGAGGCGGAAACAACCTAGCGCTAGCATAGGTGTACGAAGCGGGTTCAAGAAAGAGGACACACTTTTAGGAGAAGACACGCACCGAAGTCTAAGGAGGCGAAGGGCTGTACCGGTACCCCTACTTCTACAAGGATACAACCACGATGCTCGAGCTCGTGCGACTGTTCCGCCATCCGGGGCTGATCGGGGCCAGTACGGTCACAGCCGGTCTCTTCATCACGTTCAATGAGTACGTAACCTGGCACGTCGTGCTTGCGATTTTGTTCCAGTTCTTCACACACCTGTTGGTGTACCCGGCCGGATGGGTATACGCAAAACAGTGGTGCCAGCTGTTTGGGGAGAAGTCCGTCTTTGCCATGTTCGCAATGGTCACGGTTCAGAAGACGCTTCTGTTCCCGGTTCTGCTGCCGCTTCTGCAGGTTTCTTTTGCGTTTTGCCTGGCTAAGTACTTTTTGCAGATTTTTCTAGTGGTACATATGGTGTTCACTTTCACGTACACGTTTAGCTGTAGTCTGGACAGAGGTACCCGTACCACATCGAATCCGTGGGCATGCTCACTTCTTGCTGCCAGGTGCCGAATTTGGGGTACTACACGAGCAACATGGTCCTCATCGTGATGAGCTACATCGTTGCCTTCTCGCTAATCGGCTTCGGCGCATGGCTCCAGTCCCACGTCTACCGGAAGCTCGGTCGCGACGGCGTCTACTACGGCTTCAAATTCGGTACTGCTGCGGTTAAAGAGGATTTTGGTTGAGTTGGAAGTGATGGATTCGCAGTGGGCCTTTAGTTTATTCTCGTTCAGAATCAGACACCGAAAGAAAATGATCGATTTGCCTCGGAACGTCAAACGCCACTGCACCCCTAAACACACAGGCAAGAGCATCCCGTGGGTTTCCGACTTTCCCTTCGACACTTTTCGGCATCCGCAATACACGGGAGCGTACTCGATTTGCCTCGGATTGTACATCATTCTGGGGCCGTCGATTCCGGTCATGCTGATCGGCAGTGCACAGGCCTGGGGATATATCTTCACGAGCTTTATGGAGTCGTCCTCCGACCAAGACAACGAAGGGGAAGGGGTGGAGAAAGAGATAAAACAGGAATGAACCATCTGTGGTAGAAGTAATTCTTTCTGCTACGCGCCGGACGGGCACCGGTTGTGGGACGGAGATAGACCGACAGAACTGGTAGAAGTGGGCGACTGTACGTCTGCATCTACGCCAGCGACATGTCTGGGCGTGCCGATTTTGGCGGAAACGTAGAACAAAGGCATGCTTCCATTGCATTGGTAGCTTGACGGCGAAGCAAATTACTCAGTAGCCACAGCTGGGGTAGACAACCACCTTCTGGGAGGATTTCATCCTTGAAGTTCTCGTCGGTGTCGGCTGAAAGAATGATCGGCGAACATTTACTTCCACAACTACGCAAGCACAACACGAAGATTCATCACTGAGCAACATCTTTGAGACCAACGTAAGTATAACAGCACCGCAGAACACCAACACGCGGCTTCACCAATATTGAGTTTTCGCGAGATTGGCAACGGCATGGAAAAAAGATCATGCCATATTCACGCAGTTTCCATGCCCACGTACACACAAGCACCTCAGTACAATGCCAATGCAGCTTCCATGAAGCTCGCATAGTGTCAATCATATCATGCGCACGAAAAAGCCCCCAAGGCAAGAAGAAATGCAGGTGCAGGGAACAGAATTCCTTGCGTGGGAAAGCTGCTAAGCTGATGGCTCACTCCCGAAGGCCGCTCCGTCGAGAAATTTGTTCATTTCGAGCTCAGTCTTCGTCCGACTGGCCTCGTAAACCTTCGTGATCTTCTACTCGGAACGAAGCAGGCAACACGTGAGTGCAAAGCTTTTGTTCTCGGAAAATGACCGGGACAACGTGCGGAGAAAAGAACTGATTAATAGGCGCTAACATGTGAGTGGAGGTTGTGGGGCATCGCATGGCTTCTCTAAAGCTTGCTTGGATGCCGATGCATACATCTTCTTGGGCAGCACGCGCGAGTGCCGTCGGCTCCTTCTGTATCTGTCTTTCCGCGATGTTGACCTCACAGAATCGCGACCAGAACAGCCGCACTGCGTAAAACAAATGGAAAGGAGTATGAATCTCGCTCCCCGTCCCCACGACCGGACAACCGGCTCGGCCAGAGTTTCGAGATCCAAGGGAAGCCGTTAAGATGTCGGCGGGCACGTCTGCCGACTCGCTCAGCAAGTACGACAGCGAAAAAAACTAGCGGGCCACCTAAAGAAGTACGCGGAGGACAAGAAAGAGAGCGAAGCTCCGCCGCTCGATCACAGACGGAGTTGCAGGCCTTACCCCCGCGGCCACGCTTTCCGCAAGCGCCGTCCCCGTCGTCTACTCGCATACCGACTATGCGCGATTGTTCTGGGCCGCCTTCGATCCCAGACTGGTCAGAGCCCCCCGCCCCGGTGCCGCCCGTCGCTGAAGATCACGCCGCTTCGGTCCTCCCCGGATCACGCTGCAGCGGGGGAGGAAGGGGGGCGGAGGAAAGAAGAGGAGGCGGAAGAAAGCGGGTGGGGCTGCTGGGCTCCATGAGCGCGGCGGCTGGGCTGTGTGTGTGTGTGAGACTGGCGCACATTAGGCAGAAGAAGCCTGGCGAGCCGTACAAATACCACGCGACGGGGATGGGTTCGCCATCGTTGCGGGATGAGTTCGCCAACGTTCACGCTCATCACCACACTGCTGAGCGTTCTCATCGTTGCGGCCATGCTCGTGGGTTTAACCTAGCCGGTGACTAGTATGGCGGGCGGATCGCTTGCGGTTGCGCGATTTTGTTCCAACTGATCGAGGCGGTGGATCGGCTTGGCCATACAATGAAGACCATCGGGAGGCTCCTCGTCGAAGAACACCGCGGCGGTGGCCTGGGGCAGGCTGATGGGGCAGGCACTTAAAAGGCAGCGCGCCTATCTTCTTCCTTCTCTACAGAGGTTTCCTGGCAGCCGGAGGCGGAGGCGGATTATCTTGCCGCTTGAATCTATCAGGAGCCGGCTCATGCTTCAGGCCGCGCGTCCCACTCGGTAATAGCCTTCAAGTTCTCGCCCGTCTTCCGTCCGGCGGTCGCGGAAGGGCGTGTCGCTCGCGGCGCACTTCGACGCTAGCTAATCGGTCATCCGAGGCCGCGGAGCTCTTGAGTAGTATTCTTTTTCTTATCCAGCCTGCTAGCTGGAAAATCAAATACAGGCGCGGTGAGTGGTCCACTCCATGTGTACTAGGAGCAAAAGCTTGAGCTTCTGCTTGAGGCTAAAACTGGAGCTGCTCTAGCAAAACCTGGAAAGTTGGCGCCGCGCGATGACGAGCGTACTCGCTCTCGCTGCAGGCAGCCACTTGTCAACATGACACAATCGGCGCGGGGGCACCACAGCTTCACTGCAGCCGAACGGACGCGAGAAAAGGCGAAAGGCTAGTGTGCTTCCACCATGAATCGAGTGCCAAGATAGCTTCCATGAAGGTCTCATAGTGTCAATCATATCATGTACACGAAAAAGCCAAGAAGAAGTGCAGGCGCAGGGAACAGAATTCCTTGCGTGGGAAAACTGTTAAGCTGATGGCTCGCTCCCGAAGGCCGCTGCGTCGAGAAGTTTGTCCATGATTTCGAGCTCAGTTTTCGTCCGACTGGCCTCGTAAACCTTCGTGATCATACTCTACGAGTGTCATCGTGATCTTCTACTCAGAACGAAGCAAGCAGTACGTGAGTGCGAAATTTTGTTCTCGGAAAATGACCGGGACAACTTGCGAAGAAAAGAAATCAATAGGCGTTTACATGTGGCATCGCAATCGCATAGCTTCTGTAAAGTTTGTTTGGATACCGATATACGTACATCTTCTTGGGCAGCACAGCGACAGCCACACATAGCAGAACAGTGGGCATGAAGCCCGGCGCTGCATTTCCCCTTCCGCAGTCGCGTGTGCCTACCTTTCTGGCTGCAGTTGCGAACAAGTATCTCTTCGCTGACCTTGCCGGCGATGGCATTGGCATACTCACCCGGGAAGGGTCTCGCGAACGCGCACCAGCGTACACGCCCGCCGACGTCGAGCGGTTGCGTAGTGACGATGGCTTTCTGGATTCGCTTGCGGACGCGATCACGCAATCGATTTTCCGCGAACATACTGTTGCGCAGGAGCAAACTTCCAGAAACACGGACACGGAGACGAGCGCATTGACTGCAACCAGCCCCGAAGAACGGTGGTGCTCTTTGATCTCCAGCACGCCGGAACCCGACGTCCTTCTCTGGCCTGCGCCGCCGCGAACCGGCAGTACGTCCTCTCATAGTGCCGTGCTGCAGGGCCCCGCGCGGAGAAAGCTGGGCGTCAACTGGACGATACTGCCTCCCGAGTTCCGGTACGGCGGAATGCATTTCTGGCGGACCCCCGCGGAGAATGGTCGTGTGGGGAAAGGAATACTGGTTTCCGAATTTCTACGCACGCTCCAGATGGGCGTGTGGCGGCCGCAAACCAGCGCCTCCGACGGGGGCCGTGAGGGGAACCTGATCGAGCGCGTCGGAACGGAATTGCCGGAGCTACAGAACACAACGGAATACATGAAGTGGGTCGTTAGCGGCAAGCGCGATGTTGAAGCCGCGGGATCTTCCTCAGCTTTCGCGCGGCGAAAGGGGAAGGCCTTTCTCCTGGAACACTTCGAGCATATCGATGTTCAAAACGCACAGTACGATGGAAAGGAACGGTTCCGGCACACTTTTTCAACAAAGCGAAATCCGGGCCGAAGCGAAATCAGCTACCAGTACGTTTCGAACCTCCGGCAGTGCGGGGCGCAGGTGGTCTCCTCGTACCGCCAGATCACGCACCACCACGGGCAGGGTGCGTTTTTCGACGTGCTACGGAACCAGCGAGCGCTGGGCCTCGTGGAAGTCGACGGCAAGTTAGCTGAAGATGGAGACCTCGGTGGGAAGCGTGTTGGTGGCCTGCAGCCCTTTTACCCTTTCGAGCACCGGCATATGTTTCCGGCGCTCGATGACGCGTTTTTTCTGGACGGCAACGACCTCCTCGACACCGCCATGCACCAGGACTTCCAACGCAGACGCCTCGAAAACAGAAAGGCCGACTTCGACGCGAAGGAGACCGGCGCCAAGGTCGAGGCTCTCACCGCCCACGTCAGTGTCGACAGCAAAACGCTCTCGAGGGTCGAAACCTTCTTCCGCGGCGCGCACACGCAGTCTGCCGGACCGTTGCCGTTCACGTTTGGCAAACGCGTCGCCGGGGCGGTGCACGGCGAGAACGTCTTTTTGAGCCCGCTACAGGAGCACATCGCTGGCGTGAGCAAAATGCAGGAGATGACCGACAAGGACACGCGGGTGTGGACCGACGCCGAGCAAACGTTCCGGGCGGGCGCTTTCGCGGCAGGCCGCATCCGGGACCGGGGCAGTAGCGTCTCGGGGGCAGACATTCATGATCGGCACAGGATGTTGACAGAGACGCAAGCTGCTGCGGAGAATAACGACGACGACGAATTTGATGAGAACGAGTTCGAGCGGTTCACGAACCTCGAGAAGCAGATGCGGCGCTCCGATCTCGAGCTGCAGAAGGTGCAGGAAAAAGACGGCGCTCCCTTCCCCACGCACCTGCTGCGGATGCATGAAGACAAGCGGCAGACCTGCCGCGGGAACGAGAACCTGCGGCTTTTTGGGTGCGCCATGCGGGGCAACGGCACGTGGTTCAGCCCGGCTTTCCACGCCGACCCGCGGAACTTCGTGACCGCCGTGTCGACGCAGTTCGGAAAATTCTCGCTGCAGGCAAACCTGCTGGCGGGGCGGACCGACGAAATTTTCCACAAATACGCCGGGAGTGACGAAAACTTGCGGCTTGAACGGATCGCGGAGGGAAGCCTGTCGCTGAACTCGGAGGTCCACGACACCTTTGGCAAGGGGTACAGCCACTTTCGGCGGTTGCCAGTGGAGGAGGACGTCCGGACGTTTGAAGTGGCGGTGCGGCGGGTGCTCGATCCGGCATTTCGGCGCGGCGCGGGTGATTCGGAGGTAATGGGCGCGGGCGGCTTCGCGATCGTCGGCGTTCTCGACAAGTACAATGAGCTGATGGAGATGCTGGAGTGCGTTTTCCCGACTTTCTTCCGGCAGGGCTCGGAGACGCTGAGGAGGGGCATGGTTGAGTCCAACAAATACACGGGCGGGAGCGGCGAGTACTTCAAAGACCGCGGGATCGTTTTCGCGACGAAAAAGGGAGAAGACGACGTATTCCGCAAAGAGAAGGAAGGCACCAGCCACCTGGCGAAGAGCAGACTGCAGCGGTACGAGGGGCTTAGTTTTCTGCTTGATTTTGCGTTCGGGCGGCGAAACGCGAGGGAAAGCGTCGCGGACTTCCTTTCGCAGGCCGAGAAACTGGTGCGCGACTACGTGAAGGAGGAAGTTGATGGGGTTTTGGATGTTGAGAGCGGTGACATCGAGTCGGCTGATGGGACGGAACGGGATACGGATCGACCACAGGCTCGAGGCGAAAGGCGGCGCGATCTGGCCTCGACATACCTGACCGCTGTTCCGGTGGAAACGCTGCACTCCCCACAGACGAAGCAAAAGCTGCTTGCACGAATCCACGAGCTGAAGGCGCAAGCGGAACACGTGCCGCTGCTGCGTAACGACACGTCGCTCTCGAATTTTCGCTACCGGCTGGTTTCCGTGTGGCGCAGTGTGGAGCGTCGGGTGCTGCAGTTGGGGCCGAAATTTCCGTTGGCGCGCGTCCGGAGCTTTGCGGAAACTGCACGGGCGCTCAGCTACATCACCGACCTTGAGAAGCACAAAACCGCGCAGGAGAAACACTTCATCAGATTCATGCGCGGGCTGTTTGGGGGCTGGTGCGCGGGCAGCCCCGATGATTTGCTGTACCGGATTGCAAAGAAGCGCTTTTTGGCGCTGTACGAACATGCGCGAAGCAGAAGCCCCGACGGAAAGACTCTACTTGAAAGCGCGTGCTGTCGTAAGTTCGAACCCCATGAACAGGAAGACATGCCGCGCGCCTGATCAGGCCTCACTGGGAACGGTTGATGCAACTGCTTCTTGTGCCGCGAAGCTCAGGGGCTTGTCGGTCTGTTCATGTCGTGATCCGCTGAATCCCGCGCCAGACGATCCATCTTGCCTTCTCGTGCATATTCATGATGAATTGGAGATACGACCAGAACGTGAGACTTTCCGTGAGACTTTCCGTGAGCTTCTCTCTATGGGGCGAAGGGGTACTACCGGAGCCCGCTCTTCTGCTTTCCGTTACCTTCCGTCATAATTCTGTTAGGTAGCCACCATGTCTCACTCTCATATCGCTGCTCCCTTGTTTATTTGCTTGCCGCCCCTCTGATGCCACGACCCAACCCAGGCGTGGTTGACGGGGCTAGGCGGGCCAATTTTATTCGCAAACTTGCAGGCAGGCTGGTGGTGTTTTTTTTTTTGGACGGGCAGATGTAAGACGGCCACATAAGACGGCTCTGCATGCGCTTAAACGTCCCGGGTCCATCTAAAATGTAAGTGGAAGGCACTGCGGTCGCCTTGGTTCTATTAAGTGCGCGGGAACTGCGGTCTCCCGGAGCCGATTTACGGCCGTAAGAATAGT
>RXOD01004231.1:0-25581 GCA_005223375.1 Amoebophrya sp. AT5.2
CCCAAAAAGGTGGGCAGAGCGGGGGAGCGGCACAGCGGCAGAGCGGGAGAGCCAAAAGTGCAAAGTGCAAAGTGCAAAGTGCAAAGTGCAAAGTGCAAAGTGCAAAGTGCAAAGTGCAAAGTGCAAAGTGCAAAGTGCAAAAGTCAAAAGCGAAAGTCGAAAGTGGAAGTTGCAAAAGTCAAAAGTGAAAGTCGGAAGTGCGAAGTGCAAAAGTCAAAGTCGCGAAGTCAAAAGTGAAAGTTGCAAGTGCGAGTTTGCAAGTCGTGGTTTTTGGCGGGTGAGAGTAGTGTTATAGGTTATCGACATTGATTCATAGCCGACGGGCTACTCGAGAAGAACAAGATCAAGCAGGTCGCTTCGTTTTGTACGACGCCTATATGGTCTGCATAGCTGCATCTCTACGACATCTTATCGGGCCGACTTTTTCTGTTTTTCATCGGATACATAATTCTTTTCACCCGCCCCAGGTTGGTCCGTATGCGCGTAACCCTCCAGGGGCTCTCTGGCGTGGGCGTGGAGATTGCGAAGAACTTGGTTTTGGCTGGTCCCAAGTCCGTCACTCTTTTTGATCCTACTCCCTGCGTCCTTGGCGATCTCGGGAGGAATTTCTACGTCACCGAGCAGGACGTCAAGGAAAACAAAACTCGCGCCGAGGCGTGCGTTGCGAAGCTCCAAAAGCTCAACCCGTACGTACAAGTCTCCGTCGCTCCCCCAAGTACTCCTCTTACCGCCGAAAACTGCGACGTCCTTGTGCTGGCCGAGGCGCTGCTTTTGTCGTCGGACGCGATCGAGCGGCTGAACACGGAATGTAGGAGATTGAAGGCGGGGATGATTTTGGTCGAAAACGCGGGCCTGGCGGCGAAGGTGTTCGTGGACTTCGGGGGCGAGTTCGTAGTACGCGACGCGAATACGCAGAGGAAATTTGATGTCCCTGTCGTGGTCTCCGGGAAATAATGCCAGAAGTCTTGATGTTGGGGAGTTTCTGCTGCGCTTGGAGTCCTCGCGTACGCAGCTCCAGACGCAGCGTTCTTGTCAACCTAGCTATGGAAGCCATTTTTCCGAAAAGTAGGACATTTTTCCGAGGGTTGCCGCGGTCCCGGTCTGAGTGTCAAGGAACCCGGGACATATTAATTTAATTTCCTGGGGGTGTTTCTGTGGGTTTGGAAGCGGGTTCGGAGACATCATACAAACATAGGTTTTGTTCGGGGTCCCCCCAATTGAGGCCCCTGCCCGACGCAGCTCCCCGACACAGGGACAAATTTCCTTTGCATACCGAACGGCGAGGAGCCCAAGACCGCGATCATCGCGGCGATTAGTGAGAAGGGAGAAGTCGTGACCCATGAGAGCAAGCGTCACGGCTTCGAGGACGGGGACTTCGTATCCTTCAACGAAGTGGAGGGAATGGAGGGCATAAACGGGGAAAAGTTCGAAATCGTGGTCACCGGACCACACGCTTTCAAACTCAAGCTGCCGGAAGGAATGAAGGTACTTATTAGTTCTACTCGAATTCGATTTCGTGGTACGTAAAGGTCTAGTACTCAGCGCGAATGCCTATGCCATCACTTCGTCGATGCGCAGGTTTCAGTTGCAAAAATCTCCGAAAAAGTGGAAACTTCCCCATGATGATCTGATGTTGAAAGCACAAGAACCCACAAAATAAATAACCGACAACCTCCCACCCTCCACATCATCCACATCCACACCCGCAGGGCCTTTCTGGTTTCGGCAGCTACAAGCGCGAGGGCCTTGTTTCTCAGATCAAGCAGCCTAAGCACTTGCCTTTCCGCACCTGGAAGGAGTCGCGGACCAACCCGGTTGCGCCGAACGAGTTCGCGCTGCCGGTGCCCGACCTGGCTAAGTTTGGGCGCTCCGAGCAGCTGCACGTGGCGTTCGAGGGGCTCAGGAGATTCAACGAGCTTGGGTTGTCGCTGATGGAGCAGGCCAAGCAAGCGAACCTGGCGATCGGAGAATGCGCGGCGAATCACGGAGGGATCTCGCAACAAGTGGAGGAGGTGGACGAGAAGATCGTCAAACTCGTGGACAAGTACAAACTCTGCTCCCTGCCCTGCATGGCGGCGTTTCTGGGGGGGTTGGTGGCGCAGGAAATCGTCAAGTTCACGGGGAAATACACGCCGCTGCACCAGTACCTGTACTTCGACATGCTCGAACTCGTCGAAGGACAAGACGTTGGTACTTCCAGACGGCTATTGCCGATTAAGTATACCGATGGATATAGAAAGTCAACAGTTGTTTGAAGAAAATGCAATTTCAGTCTTGAAGCAGTAGATGAACGCGGCCGCGAGCCGCGCGACCAGTTTCACAACTGTCGATCGAGTAAATCTTCATTTTCAAAAATAGAAAATGAATCTGCCACATCAACAACAGCCGCCCCGCTTTCTTATTTTCCTGCTGCGTCTCGTTATGCGGACCAGATTGCGGTTTTTGGCCCGGATTTCCAGCAGAAGCTGTCCAAGCTGAATCTGTTCGTGGTGGGCGCGGGGGCCTTAGGCTGTGAATTTTTGAAGGGGTTGTCTCTGATGGGGTGCTGCACCGCAGAAGACGGCCAAACCCGCCTCACCTGCACCGACATGGACCGGATCGAGGTTTCCAACCTCAATCGTCAATTCTTGTTCCACCGCGAGCACGTCGGCTGCGCGAAGTCGTCCACGGCCTGCGAGGCCGCGAAGGGTTTTAATAGCGAATTGAAGATCCACCCGATGGAGGTGCGGGTGGGGCCAGACACGGAAGACACGTTCAACGACGAGTTCTGGAACCGACAGGACTGCATCGTGAACGCTTTGGACAACGTCCAGGCACGTCTCTACGTGGACAGCAAGTGCGTGTGGTACGAAAAACCGCTGCTGGAGTCGGGGACGCTGGGCACGAAGGGAAACTCGCAGACCGTGCTGCCGTTCCTGACGCAAAGCTACGGAGACTCGCAAGACCCGCCAGAAGAAAGCATACCGCTATGCACAATGAAGGTAAGCATTGAAGAATTGGCTCTACTTTTGTATTAATTAATAATCTCTCGGCGGACGCGGACGGTGAACAGGTTCTTTGCTCCTCCTCCTATGAACAACTGAATCGATGAAAACAATTAGCTGAATCGGTGAAATAAAACAGCACTTTCCCCACGCCATCGAGCACACGATTGAGTGGGCTCGTGATTCTTTCCAGAAGTGCTTTGTGGATGCCGCGCAGGAGGTGAACACTTTTGTGGAGTCGCCCGACGCCTTCCTCCGAAAGCTGAAACAGGAAGCTTCCGGAAGCGGGCAGCTTTCGAAGTTGAAAACTTTGAAGAAGATGTTGTTCGTGGAAAAGCCCGAGCTTTCTTACAAAGCGATCAAGTACCGTTAACCGGTGGGCGCCGGACCAATAAGTTAATTCAATTGCCGCGCTTTCGCTTAAAAATCTTCTATAAATAAGATGACCGTGGCAAGCAGCACCGCTAGCGAACTGCGCGAAGACGCCCGGGATAGTAGAGAGAAAGCAGGCTCATGGGCTCTTGCGCTTGCGGCCTGACATAGGCTGACATCGCCCTCCTCGCGCACCAGTCTACGTGGCTTTCTTCGCCCCCACCCACAAGGGTGCAACATTCTGTAGTCCCGTAGTCCCCAGCAACGTTAACGGTAATGGATCCATTTCTAACCTTCGACCTTGGTGCAGTACGCGGTGAACACGTTCCAGGAGGACTTCTGCGACCAGATCGCGTTGCAGAAGTCCTCCTGGAACGTGTTCACAACGTACTGGACCAAGGTCGAAAGTTAGAAATTGATCCTTTACCGTTAACAGCTTGTCCAGCATTCCCAGACCTCTCGCCCAGGCGAAAGGGTTGGGGGTGGGGGGGGGTTGTCGGCCGATGCCGATCCCCGGCCGACTGATCCGACGAACGCTGGACGAACGAACGCCCGGCGCTGCGCTCGTTGTCGCCGAGCCGCTCGGGTGTCCGCGCGAGTCTTTCGCACATGGGGACTGCGATGGACCCACGCTTTCGGCCACGAGCGCAGAGCCAATCCCACGCCCTGCATCCGTGGCGACAAGCTGGCGACCGTCGAGGACGGGATCCGCTGTGAATGCCTTCGCATACACTCACTGCGACCAGTCGTTAACGGTAAAGGATCTCAATCTTTCTAACTTTCGACCTTGGTGCAGTACGCTGTGAACACGTTCCAGGAGGACTTCTGCGACCAGATTGCGCAGCTCCTGCACAACTTTCCGCCCGACCATCTCACCAACGAAGGCGCGAAGTTTTGGAGCGGCCCAAAAAGGCAACCCAAGGCGATCAAGTTCGATCAAACGGATGACCTGCACGTCTCCTACGTGCAGGCGTGCGTGAACATGCTGCTGAACAACCTGGGGGAGCCGGTGGAGACGGACAAGGAAAAAATAAAAGCCCTCGCGCAAGCGTGCAAAGTCAAAAAAGTCGCAGCGAAGAAGGGCGTAAAAATAAAAGAAAACGACGCTGACACAGTGGAAGAAGGAGGAGCAGACGACGCAGCAGCAGGTAGTCGACCGATAGTCGTGATCATGCTATTCGAGGTTTATTGATGAAAATATTTATTTTCATGGTTAACAGATCCTGGGTCCATCGCTGGATCGCTCCATCAGTAGGCATCGGAATGCAGCTCCTCGAAGTCTTAAAAAAATAAACTCCAACTCGATCAGCCGAGTTGTTGTGCGAGGAGCTTTTGCAGGCGGCGGGTTCGAGCAAGTTTCGAACGTTGTACCCGGTGGACTTTGAGAAGGACGACGACAGTAATTTTCATATCGCCTTCATGGCCGCGTGCGCGAACCTGCGGGCCAGGAATTACAACATCCAGGAGGCCGATTTCATGAAGGTGAAGATGATCGCCGGGAAGATTATCAAGAGACCAGCGATGGTATTAGATAAGTCTGCAAGTGGCTAGTGGCAGTGGGCAAGTTGCCAGTAAATTGTAACGGGTGGTCCCCACTTGATGGGGTTGGGTGGCGGACGATCGCCCTAGCGATGGCGAGAGTCGGCTAGAAGGCGCTCTGAAGAGTGTCTGAGCTCTGAGGCGCGAAGGTTTCGGGGACGGTTCCAGAGATGCCGTATGGTGGGCAGTGGGAGAAGGTGGGTCCCTCGCTGACGAGGAGCCAGCGTGAGGGGTGTGGTGGCGAAGAGGAACAAAAACAAAAAGGGCGCCCAGTAGTCCGGCGATCTACAGCGATTGCCTACTAGCTGTAGGAGCTGCAGGCTGCTGATTTCGCAGAGGTCTGCCGACCCCGTACATGGTCGCTTTTCTTCCCCTTTCATTCGCAGCCCTCTTGTCAGGAGCATCGATAGCCAAAGAACCTTCAAAATAAACTAATACCACTATAGCTAGACCTAGACCTCCACTTACCATCGCTGGCCCTCCTTGTACAATGCTCATTCCCGCCATCGCCACCACCACCGCCATGATCACGGGGCTGGTGCTCTGCGAACTGTACAAGATCGCGCTCGGCAAGAACAAGATCGAGCCCTTCAAGAACGCGCTCATAAATCTGGCGCTGCCCCTGTTCGTGCTCTCAGAGCCGAGCGAGCCTTTGAGGGTGAAGTCGAGGGAAAACGACCCGGTGCTGCACGGACCGGTGAAGGCAGTGCCGGAGGGGTTTTCCAGCTGGGACAAAGTCATCGTGGACAAAGGAGACATCACGCTGGGAACGCTGGTACTATACGAAAGTGGGATCCGTCCTTGTAGCCCACCTTCTTCAGATCCAAAGCACAGCGCAGGCTTTCGATTTTCAAATTTTTTTAAGGCGGGTTTTTATCATTGGTTGGCGCCAACGAGAGCCACGATAGCCAGCGGGATCGGCCGGGGATTGGTGTGGTGGCGGTCGGGTACCACCTGGTGGGTGCTCGACCACCAGTTCACCTTCCCCGAGCCGCCGTGAGTCGCATTCACGTCTCCGCGGCGCCCGTTTCCCAGACCTTCCGCTCTCTAGTTTTTGGATGGCGATGTTGAGTGATGAGGATGCTGATTGTATTTAGCGTATAAAACTTGCAGTTTAGCGTATAAAACTCGAAAAAAAGGTTGAGGAGATCCAGGAGCGGTACAACACGGAGATCATGATTCTTTCTGCCGGCAACGCTTGCCTGTACAACGCGTACCTTCCGAGCCACCGGAAACGGCAGCAGCAGAAGGTCACCGAGCTGTACGAGCAGATCTCGAAGACGAAACTGCCCGCGTACAGAACCTCGCTCCCGATCGAGTGCACCAGTGCCGACGTGGACGACGGAGTCGACGTCCAAATCCCAACCGTGAAGCTGATATTCAAAAACGCTTGATGCCACTTTCTGGTGAGGAAGCCCTAGCTGTATCGTTCCTAGTATTTGTGAGAGGCTACATCAACATCTACTGCGCCGATGTTGCGCCGCGATGATCAGTTGCCGCCATGCAGTTCGGGGTCGGGGTTTTTCTATGAAGGAACGATCAATCCGGAAGTTAACTTTAGATAGACCCTATTCTTCTTAACTTTCACGAAGGACCGCGATTTTGAGGTACCGCGTTTTTGATTTGGAGCTTGCGTTTCACATTTGCTTTTGAATAGGATTGCCTTCTGATTCGTATCCCTGATGACATCATCCGTGATCATTTTGGCCCAACCCAGCCATATACGCCAGGCCCCGTCGCAACCGAAAATTGGCCCGGACCGATCGCTGAACACTGTTCTCGCGGGAGCTGCGACGCCGCAGCGGCAGGGGGATTCTCGGGTTTTCACTTTTGCTCTCGCGTCCAAATGGCCGCAATCGCAAAGATCATTTTCCAGGTGCGTTCGGTCTGCTCCTGCTGCGACTACTATGACGTCGCGGGCACTTCGATGCCTTCGCTGTTTGGTTTCACGCCGTCACAAAAACAGGCATGGCGGCATCCAATCATTCGGCACGCCCACGAGCATGAAGGCGGCCGCGTGATGAAGTGCTACCAGGCTGCTTCCAGGTCCTCGCTCTCACAATCATCAACCAAGTCGAACCGAAAGGATACGGAAGCGCAAGTGGTACTTGTATTGTCACTGCTGATTTCTGTTACTTTGTGTTGACCTTGAAGTTGATCTTGATACAAGCTACTTCTCGTTCTTATCAAAATCAATGATCTCAGTATCACTGGAACTACTATCGTTTGCTATCAGTGACCGTGCCATTGCTGCATCCGTGTCGCGATAGCCAGCGTACTCGTAGTTCTTCTATTCCTAACCTGTGCATTCTACTGGTGTGGCGGTGTAGATCAGCGCTGAATCAGAAAGCGATATCCAAAGCCGGTGAGGCAGCAGCCTCGTTCCGGCAACACTTGCATCACCTTCAGCAACAGCATCGCCTATAGAGAAATTTGATAGCGACCTGACTAGTGTCCTTGCTGTCAACTCCGCTGCCGTTCCCGATGAGCGAGCAGCTCCATCTAGCCCGGCGCCGATTGAGTAGTTTTTTTGGAAAGCCAGCAACGCACGCGCGGCACGCTGCTAGCGATCCGAAGAAATGAAAATCTGGCCGAGGCCAGATCGTAGAGGTTGGCTCTCGATAGAATTGAATCTGTGCACAAAATCGCAATCGAAGGTAGGAAGTCTTTTACTGGTTGTCGTTTATCAGGCTAGCAGAATACTTATCCATTGTTCTGTAAATCTACAACAACAACAACAGGGTCCGCATCTGCGACCATGCGCGAGAGACTGGCCTCCGGCGCAGCTTCCCCGAGCCTGAGGGACAATGCCCAGCCTGAAAAGTTGGTAGAGCAAAGAGACGGGGAGGAAAAGTCCGCAATGGGACAACAGACCGAATCTGCTTGAAGATATAGTTTATGTAAAGCCTATTCATCGTTGTAAAAAGAGTTTAAAGTTAAACTTACTTAAACCTAATGGCATTGGTATTCGTAGTCGTACGCACACGCAGCACCGAGCTGCTGATCTGATTCCGATACTGCGAGACTGAGAACGAGAAGTATGGCCTATTGGGCTACTTGGCTGCCAGAGCAAGGCTCGGGAGGTGTGGACGACGCCGCACGGCAGGTGGAGCACAGCTCGTTTATTTGCGGCACGAGATGCTGATGCCCCGCGTCGGAAGTGCTGCATAGATTCAGCAAGGCGCCTGCGCGTGCTGATTCCACCCACCACTTCCGACGCGGTGTTCGTAGCCTCAACAGCTGGCCGCTCCAATTCCCCTGCGCTCTGCGCCAATGGCTATGGCAATGGCAGAAGCCAATCCTAATCCCTATCTCAAACCCAATGCCTAGGCCAAAGCGAATCCCAACCCAATCGCAAGCGGCAATCCAAACGAAATCGAATGCTACCACCAAGACCAACACGACCACCATCACCAATGCCTATTTGCCAATCGCAATCCCTATCCCATTCCCAATCGCTACGATATTTAAACAGCAGCGAATCAGTATCAAAGTAAGACGCGCGATCGTAGTTCCACGAGGTTATACTTATAGCTAGGGCGACAGGTCGTCTACTGCGGCGGGGAGGCCCAGCACAGATGATCAGACCCTGTGCATGAGCAAGAGCATGCCTCCCCAGTCTTTATGTAGGTGCGATATTCTGGGTGCTACTACGAAGCAGCGGCAGGCAGTGGCACCGGTGAAAATAGTGAATGCGTCCTGCCGAAGCTGGCGCGCAACTACATCTGCCTAGCCGCTACACCACCATGACCACACCGCCACGAAAGCGCTAAGTATATCTACTCGCCACTTACGGCATACGGTTGCGGATCAGGAGATCTTGCAAAAGCAAGTCGAAGAGCGACAAATGGAGACGCGAAACCGCGCTCTATTTTGTCCTCGTAAAAAATAGCAGTCGCTTCCGCTCCACCACCAATTCCACACTGCTATCAGGTTCAGCTCCAGGCCCACGCCCAGGACCCGACGCGCCGCGACAGCCATCCGCACACATCGGCGGCCATCCGGCACCAGCGCCACGACCTCCGGGCACGACCTGATTTTTTTTATGGTTCGGATGGCTCAAGCTTTAGTCATGAAATTTCATTCTGAAGTGGGGGAGGAGATGGAATCGATGCTGAAGCTGATGGCGGTGCTGAACGCCCCGCAGTATGGACATCGGCCGTCAGGAGCTACGACGACGAGCACGAATCCAAATCGCAAGCGGTTCGCGACAAGTGCCTAAAAGTCCTCCAAGTCTTTGAAGACGCCATCCTTCATGATCTCCACGTCGTCTCCAGCGAACAGCTCGCCGAGTTCCTCGTCCTCCTTCATGGTCCGCGCCATGTCCTTCTGCTTGCACCTTGGCGCGCGCCTTCACCACGGCGGGGTCTGACTTCAGCCGGACCGGGGCCAAAAACGAAAACTCACCGCTTCCGTACGGCTGTGGTGGTGGAGGTGAAGGTGATGCTGATGCGCTATGGCTTTGTCGAATCGGAAACGGGACCCATTCGCTAACGGTTTACGGTTCTGGGTATGAAGTAAAGGGTCGGCATACGGCGCCGAGCACCCCAAGACCATGCAGCTGCGCCTGCTCCTCCAGCGCCAGCCTAAGCGTAAGCCGTGAATGCAGTGAGTTCCACACACCTTCGGCTTCGGCGCTGATGTTTAGCCCGCCATCACGTCTATTCTCTCTGCCCAGGCTTAGGCTTCAGGCATGCCAACGACTTTGCGCGCAGTACCAGACAAAGACCCGCTAGCCAGAGCCACACCGGCGGCCACGCTCAGCGTCAGCTGGCAGCTGGAGCTGGCCTTTTATCTCGGAAACTTTCCGAAAGATAGACGCTCCGGGCTCTACCTAGAGAGATCTCTCTCTAGATAGACACTCGGAGCGTCTATCGTTCGGAAAGTTTCCGAAAGGACCCACTTTCCCACTCCTAGGTCAAGCATGGCGAGCGCAGCTTTGGGTTGGTCTTGGAGCTGGACGAAAGAAGAGCATACTTAGAAAAACAAAGAAACACTAAAGCACCAGGGTCAGGGTGCGATAGCAGATCTCGTCGGTGTCGTAGACGGAACCGCCGGTCTTTCCGGCGTTGGACGCGAACGACCAGTAGTAGCGGAGGTAGGAGATGGGGTTGGGGTACGCGGCGGCGTGGACGTGGACGATCTCGCCGAAAAAGTCGTTTTCGTTTTCGACCGACTCCGACTTGAACCTGCGCAGCCTCGGGCCCTGCTTCAATTTCAGGAACTGAAACTTCTTGCCGAACTCTTCCTCCTCGATGCTGAGCTTGTGCTTGTCTTCGTCGCGGCGGATCAAATGCCGGAGCTTCAGAATTCCTTCTTCCTGTGCACCACGTCCGTCCGTGTCGTTCGGGTTGAGGTTCTTGGCGACCTTGCACCAAATCGGACTCTTCGCCGCCGGATCCCGCAGGTACTTCTTGGTCGCTTCGACTTGCTCCTCAAGAGTCGGCTCCGGCAGCGCCGGGCTGGAGCCGGACGTCGGATTCACGACCTCCCCCTTCACCGACGGCACGCGTTCCAGGATCGTCTTGTGAGAGTGCATGTACTTCACAGCATCGACGTAGAACGGGAGCATGCGGCACTGTTCCAGCTGCGGAGGGATGTGCTGGAGCGCCTCCCTGTGGTCCTCGATCGTCTCGGCCTCCCACTTCAGCCAGTCTCCGAGAGTCTCGTCGAAAGAATCGAACGCGTCCTGGCACGTCCGGAACATGCCGATGATCAAATCCCGCTGCGCCTCCTTGATGTTCTGTCATGGAGATGGTATTTTTTATTTGCGTCTAAGTTTCAAGGGCATGCGCATGGAGGATGGTTTTTCTTTTGTATTCGAGAGTACATGCCGCAACCGCAAGGGCAAGCCGCAAGCGAAGCTGCTCAACACGCGCGCACATGCGCGTGCGCCCGAGCACACACACGCACGACCAGATTTTGAAGCGGGTGTGGTAGTGGTTGTGGACGCCCGAGAAAGATAATTGAGTTTCAGTATGGTGTGGATGTGCATGTGCCAGCGCAAGCGCGTGTGGAAGTGGATGGGGATGGGGATGCGCAGGAAAATAGTACTCAGATACCGAAAACCAAAACAAGAAACAGAAATGGAAATCGGAAACGAAGTCGCAAAATAAAAACTTCAACATAGGTGATACCGGCAGCGCCTGCGCGTCTGCTGCGACCTTGGCGTCGAGCTCGCACTGCTTCGCGATCTTCTGCTTCACGTCCTCCCGGTGTTCGTCGGACATTGCGGTTGCCGGATCCAGAGCCCCCATCGACACCTTGCGCATCGCGGTCCCCGTGGCAGACTTTGCACGCTTCGCACCCTCCTCCGGGGTCAATCCGCTGCGGCCGCGTACGTTCGTAGTGGACGTCGCACAGGTTGACTTCGATTCCCCTTCCTCCTTCAGTTTCGACTGCTGTAGCCGGTTCGCGTACGCCTTACCCGCCTCTTTTTCGATGGCGAGCCAGAGCTCCTCCCGCTTGTCGGCGTCAAGTTTCGCAGCGTCGGAGTCCAGCTTGTTCTTCATCTTGGTGATCTTCGCCTTGCCGGACTTGTTGAGCTCCGCGCGCGCCTCCGCCAAGAGCTTGTCGTCATCCTTCACCTGCGACTCACTCCAAGCGAAGTCCAGCTCATCGTCGGTCGCGGCCACCTCCAGCTTGGCAGGAGCCGACAGGCCCGCAGCCGCACTACTGCTGCTGCCCGAGGAGTCCTTGGTGGCGACCCTGTCGGACGTCGAGGCTTTCGTCATCTTCCGGTGCCGCCGCTCGTTGAGAGTTCCGTCCGGATTCAGCGGAAGAGCGTATCCGTTTTCCACGAACTTCAAGATGCGGCCCTTCCAGTCACTCGGCGCCTGCACCCAGCACTCCTGCATCACGAACGGGCGGTCGCGGTTATCGAGCACGATCATGTTGTACGCCAGCGCCTGCGGAGGCAGCTGGTAGTCGTACGCCACGACGTTCAACTGCAGGCCGGGGATGCGGTCCTCGATCGACAGGTACAGGGCGGTGGCCATGTTCCCGACGTGCTTGATGTAGAAGTCGTTGCGCGCTTTTTGGTAGCCGTTCATGGCGCGCCTCCACAACCAGTTGGGGGGCCGAGTCAGCCCGTGGCCCTCCGGTTCCGTCTTGTACAGGTCCTCATCCTGATCTTCCTGCACTGCGTCGTCGTCGTCCGCCGTTTCCTTCTTCTTGGACTTCTCCTGCTTCTTGGCGCCGTGGTTGTCGAGGAAACGCTTGCGCTCGCGGTACATTTCGCAGATGGACTCCTTCGTCACCCAGTGCTTGAGAGTTTTTTTCAGGTCCTGCGCGCTCATCTTGTGCAACGGCATGGAGTGGTCGACCTCGCCCTCGGTGTTGTATTCGACCAGCAACGTCAGCTGCTTCCGGTCCTCCTTTTGCATCTGAATCTTGTCGCCCGATGATCCGCCTGCGTAACGGAAGTCGACCTGCACGGCACTGAACAAGTCCAGCGCATTCGTGCCCTTCTGCAAGCTGGTGACCGGCTCGATGTTCGTCTGATGTTTTGTCTGTGGGTAGTGACCGCATGGAAATGCAACGAATGCCATAGAAGTAGAATATCGATGACAGCGTAGGAGTAGAGGTAGGCGTAGCTACCGATAGAAGCGAAACTTATTCGCACCTTGTAGAAACTCATCAGCCCCATCTGATCACCGGGCGGCGCCCGCTCGTGAATGGTCACCCCCGAAACCGTGCGCCGCTTGTGCACGTTCTTCCCCTCCATCGTCTTGGCGATATCGATCTGGCCCTTCTTCTCGACGCTCTCAATGTACTTCTTGGCCCATTCCACCATGTCCATGGGCGGATACCCCTTGTCCTTCATCCTTTTTTCGTAGGACTTGTACTCGTTGTGGCAGCGTGCCAAGATAGGCAACGCCTCCAAGAACTGCGCCTTGAGGTTCCCGATTCCTTGGCTGCGGCACTGCGCGAACACTTCCAACAGCTTGGGATAATTATTGATGTCCGCGTCCAGGGCGATGATCTGTAGTGCGTGAAAGTTCGAGTGAATCAAAAAAGTAAGTACCTACGCGGCATAGTTTTTATCTGCCTGAGTCACCAAGACAAAGTAGCACAAGCAAACAAGCTATACTTTGAGCCCGAGATCTGCCGCGCGCTGGAAGCCCACTGTCTTGATTGCCTGCATGGTGTGGCTGCCGCTGATCATTGCGTACTGGTTCGCACCGGGGCCCATGTCAACGGCGACGAGATCTGCGAAACAGGTATTGGAGATGGATTATGATGGAAACGCGATGTCTTAGCAAGTGCAATCTGCTGCGTTTTAAGTGCGAAAGCGTTGACATTTGCAGCAGAACCTACACAACAAGTAGCAATTTATACGCATGCCGTTGCTGACGTATTGGCTCTTGTCGAAGGCTTCGGTGAGGACCTGCAGCCAAAATGGGCTGTAGTCGCGGTTCATTTCGTGGCGACACGAGGATGTGGTGTAGTTGTTGTCGAGGGGTCGCTCGATCTGACCGTTTCCATCTGGTTTTGCCCATCGCCGTGCAAACTGAATGACACCAGTAGGACCCGTCTTGCCCGCGTCGAAGAGTAGGGTCGTACTATCGACATCCTGGGGCCCGGGGAATGACATCTTTCCTGCTGAAACTCGGAGAAGATTACTAAGAAATGAAGGCGCTGAGCGCGCTCAGAGCCGTGAGTCCAAGCACTCTGGCGATGCCTCAGACCTGTGAATTGGCTGGGATTTGGAAGCTCCGAAAATGGGTGGTCTCGGAAAGTTTCCCAAAGATAAGCTATGGACGCGTCTACCTAGACGCTTGATCTGCTTAGATAAGCTGATGATCTGTCTAGATAAGCTGTGGACGTGTCTAGATAGACACTTGGAACATCTATCTTTCGGAAAGTTTCCGAAGGAGAGGACTTGGAGGCCTCCAAAAAACAGGGCGAATTGAATGAAGTGAGCAGGTTGACGAGCTGGAAAGTCTAGGTAGTTGGAAGAAAAAAAGTGGTTTTTCACGTGCTGAACTGCTACTATCATACGCTTTTCTCAACCCAAATCAAAACAGATCCAAGGCCCGAAACCGCATTCCAACGGCTTCCGCACCTTGTACTCGCTGGCCGTATCACGTGTTTTTTTCTCAAAACTGATAGCCGGCATGGCAAGCGCGAAGAAGCTTTGCGCCATGTTTCAGCCCGGCGCGGCATGCACAAAGAAGCAACTTCCCGCCTTTTCTCCCCCTTTCATCGCTCGAAGTTGTTGTACAAAACTAGTGCTCGTAGAGTAGATCAACGCCGTGTAAAGCTCAAGGTAAGTAAAAATCTAAAGCCTACGCAGTCACTGCGCATCAACTACTACAAGCGCTTTTACTTTTCCATCCGCATACTAGCAATTCAAAAATAGAGCTTCAAAAAATGTCGTCACTGGTAGTTGTAGTTCCATTTCCAACGAAAAGTAGATGAAAATCTAAATGTAAACTTCAACTGGTATCATCTACTCCTCGTCACTGTCCTCCTCACTGTCCACGTCATCGTCGGCGTTGTCAAACAGCATAGCCTGCTTGTACTGGTTTTCGATCTCCAGCGCCTTGGCCTTTTGCGCCTCAGTGGCCTGCTTGAAGCTCGGCGGCAGCTTCTTCGCCCCGTCCTTGATGTTGGCCTTCACGTAGTCGTACAACGCCCGGACTAGCTCCGCCCGGGTCTTCTTGGCGATGCAGCGGGTGCTCGCCTTGACCGGGATCTCGGTCTCCTCGCCGTCGACGAGGACGAAAAAGCTCTCCTCTTTCGTAGAGCGGCAGACGTTGCCCCACCACTGGTTCTGTTCCGGCTGAAAGATCGCGTAGGCCTTAAACAGGTGCAGCTTGTTGATCTTGATCTCCGGCACAGATTCCTTCTGGTCGAACTTCCCCCACTTTTCCTCGCGCACCCGACGCCGGCCTCCCCCCCGCCCAGTTGTCGAGTTGCGGCGGGCCGGACTTCCCGCAGGCTGCCCGCGCTTCTTCAACAACGACTGCACATCCGCCGTGTACTCCGTGCCGTACTCGAGCAGGAACTGCAGCCGCTTCTTCAGCCCCTCGTCGATGCAAGTGTTGATCATCGACTTCATCGACTTGGTCTTCTTGTGCTTCGCGGCTACGAACTCATTCCAGTGGTCCTCCTCCTCGTACCGCATGACGACCGTGATATCGCAGCCGCGGGCGTCGGAGCCCGTGTTGTCGAGATAGAACAGGTTCTTCGTGGTCTTCTTCACCCAGTACTTCGTCACGTAATTCGGCGGCGCCGTGATCACGACCGAAGACTTCGCCACCTCCTTCGGCGTGATCTTGTCCTTCTCGGCGCGGGCCTTGGCCGTGCGGAGCTCCGGGCACGCGGCGATCGTGTTCTTCTCGTCCCGGGTGGGTTTTTTCAGGAGCTGCGGCCGAAAATCGCAATCACCCATGTTGCCCGCTTCCGTCGCGGTGCCCAGGAGCAGCCGCCCGGAGTCGGCTTCGTAGAAACAATCCTTCACCACCATCGCCGACGCGTTCGTGTGGCTGCCGCGCACTTCGTCCGGGTGGTATTGCGCCAAAGCGCCTGCCTTCGGGTTGGCAGCCGACGCTTTCGGGAGAAAACCACCTGCGGCGCCGCCAACGCCGGGGAGAAACTCGTAAGCGTGGTCCTGGTGCTCGTCCGCGACGACGATCTGGTGCGGCTGGGCCGAGAGCCGGTTTTGCGCCCCGTTTTTCATCGCGGCGCTGATCTCGTTCGCGCGCGAGCGCGACGCATTGTTCGGCACACTCGGTGTGCGGTCGCGGTGGCCGCTTGCGGGGCCAGGGTTTAGCGCAGCACGCCCACGCGGTTGCGGCGGCGGCACCCGCGACGAGGAGGAGGGTCCGCCGACGAGCACCATGGGCATCTGGGCCACCTCAGCCGCCATGGCCCGCGATTCACGCAGGGCTTGCTCCAGCATCGGGTCGTCATCGTCCTCGTCGAATACGTCGTCGTCGTTCCCCCGGTGAAACTGCCCAGAGATGGCCGGCTTCGCGCCCGGAGCTTTCGCGTCCCGGGTCCCCATCATTCCCAGCTTTCCGCTGGCGGCCTTGTTCGTCACGAAGGTGGGCTGCATGATGTGGAGGTCCTGCAGAATTTGCGCCGGCCCCGGCTGCGCCAATAACTCCTGCTCCTTCCGCTTTTTCTCTTGCTCCTTCCGACTCGGTTTCGGCGCGGACCAGGCGATGTGCTGCAGCAGCTCAGACAACATGATCGGTTTGTCGTGGACGACCGTCCAGCAGCCGGCTCCGGACTCCTCCTCACACGCGACCAGCATCATGTCGTACGCGGTGGAGTCGACGATCAAGCACTGCTCTGCCGGGACGAACGCGTTCGCCACCGCGTCATCGGTGAATGTGAAGCAGATGAGATCGCCCGGAACTGCCTCCAGCGCCTTGGTTTGGACCTGGACTTCATCCATGACACGGCGCGCCTTCGCGCCAGTCTTCACCGCCGGGGCGTTGAAGAACTTTGCGCTCTTCTGGTACTTGGAGATGTGGCAGACGAGGTCGCTGAAGAGCAACATTTTTGTGGGATCCTTAGTCAGCTTTCTGCGGAGTCCTGATCGTGCTGACCAAGTTGAGGCGACAACATCGCGCGCGTCGTCGTATTGTTCCCATGACATTTGGCCCCGCCGCGCAACGACACTGAGATGATGGAGCAACGACGAATGACGAAGGAACACAAGCCGCCGACGCAGCCATAGCTACTTATTTAGATTTTTTTAGGCTTAGGGCTTGCTGATAGAAGGCCGCGATCTTTTTACTATGTTTTGTAGCCATCGGCCGCCGTCGCGTTCGCGCATTCAATTTTTACCGCGCCGACGGTGCAGCCGTTGCTCTCTCAGAGAGACGGCGCAGCGAGCTAGAAAAATAAACTATGCGCATCGGAATAGGGATCGGAATAGGCGTAGGAAGTACTTCTACAACGAGAACGAGCACGAGGTAGTTGAAACCGTGCCGCAGAAAGAGCCACACTGATGTGGCTGCTGACCTCGCGGTGTATCGCAGTGCTTGTAGAGTTTATGGACTCCGCCTCCTGCGATGTAGGATACAACGCATGGAGAAGCGGCTCCAAATCGTCTAGCAGCGCGGGCGAGTAAGCCGGAAGATCGGCCGGCTTCGGTCCGTCCCGCAGCGGCGTCCGCAGCGCCTCGAGCTCGTGCTTGAAGTCGTCGTACAGATCCAGCGTGATGCGGTCGAGCTCGCGCCGCTCCCCTCGTCGGCAAAGCGCCTTGGCAGTCGTGCTCACTTTACCCGCGGTCAGCAGACCGAACAGCGCGTGCGGGAAATCGTTGAGAGGTTCCTGGCGTTCCCGTATGTCCTTCTGGGCCTTCAGCAACGCGATCGCGGCGAATCCAGCGGCGGCCCGGTCATACATCAGACGAGTCTGCGTTAAAACGAACCGCCGCGCCAGCTGCGACTTCTTCCACGGCACCACCGCGTTGCGAGCGAGAGAAGCCGTGCTGCAGCCGGAGGAGCAGAGGCCGGCGAATTTCATGACCCCGGCGGAGGCGTCGCGCATCAGCTCCAGCATGGAGCCGCTAGCCTCCAGGGCGCTCCACCATGCAGGCGTCGTGACGGCGGAATAGGCTCTGTTAACGAGCGCAAGGCTTTTCTTGATCAGCGACCCTGCTTTTTTTGTCATCGAGAAGTGGGGGATGACCACGGCGATCTTGTCCTTCTGCGCCAAGATGTCCACTGTCGTCGATTCTGTGGAGATCCAGCGGGTCGCGACGTAGTTCGTTACCCTCTTGCACTGAATCTCGGAACCCGCCGCGTCCGCGTCCACTTGGGGCAGCTGGTAATCCTCCGACATGGGATCGCTCCGCCGCACGCCTACGCCGCTCGCCTTCGGTTTCGGAACCACCCAGCCGCCGACGCGGATCGTCTCGAGCGGCTGTTCGACGTCGATGCCCGGTACAACATCCCCACCCTCCTCCACAAACCCGCTGGCCGCGTTTCTGATGGCTGGGCCCAGCTCGCCGTCCTGCAGGTCTTTGGCGACGCCTCGACTCTCCCCCGCCTGCAGCCCCCCGGTCATCGTCTTCGGGGCGAGCCAGTAGTTTATCGTCTTGGAGACGGCGGTGAGGGTCTTGGACAAGTTGAGCCCCAGCATTGCGCTGAGGCTTGCCATGACGGTCTTGGAGACGATCGAGTACAAGTGCAGCTGGCACGTGATAAAAGTGATCGCCCAGAGCGGCTCGTTGGGGACGTTTGCGATCCGGAGTGCCTCGCCGAGAAGAGCCAGAAGTTTGAAGGCCTTTATCATGTCGCTGCCGTTGTCACTGCAGCCGAGGAGCGCGGGTCGAATCTTCGGCAACGTCCCGTCGTGGCGCATGGTAGCGGCGAAGGTTCCAGGAAGCGGTATGTTTGCACGCCAGCACATGAAGTAGAGATCATCGAGGAGGTTCAACGCACCTCCCAGCGTTGCCTCGGACTCGAGAGGAAAAGACTCCATCACGACGCCGCGCGCGGAAGAGCCGGGCTTCGCACTTCTGAAGGCCGAAGCGACGCAGTTCATGTGTTTGATGGGTCCGAACGGTGTAGCGTCCGGCGTCATGCGGAAGACGACACGGGGCTCGCGCGGCAGTTTCTGGCCCTTGTCTCGTTCGTCGCCCGGGAAGGTCTGAATCGCGATGGGCTCCTCTTCATCACCACCTACCGCCACTTGTTCCTGTGCACACTGCAGCGGACCCAGCCCCAAGCTGCCGTCATCGACCTCCATCGCGGACCCGTTTTCGGCGGCGGCACTGGCAGCGATTGCGTTTCGCATGAAGTGGTGGATCTTCGGCTTCGGCTTGGTTCCCAAAGCTCTCCCCGCAGCCTGCTCCACGACGCTCGTCGACATGATCTCGAACCAAGCCGCCGGGCAGAGGTTCAGGATCCTCATCCGGTTGCACTGGGACTGGCAAAGCTTGTAGGTCAGTTCGGCGCGTTTGCCGAACATCCTGTACTTTGTCTTCATGTTCGCCTGCAGCCGCTTGTAATCTTTCTTCGCTTGCAGCCCCTCCGCCGCAGTCACCCCCGCCATGCCAACCACCTTGGATGCTGAATAAAGTCCGGCCTTCAAATCCGGTTGGTACGGCACGTCGAAGTTGAACGCCGTGTCGTCTTCGACGAAAACCGGATCTTCATTCTCCACTTCGCTATCGGCGTCGGCCTGAAAGAGTTCGTCCTCGTCTTCTGCGTGGAGCTGGAGAGCGGGGCCCGCTGGTGGAGGACCGTTGGCGGGGGTGGTCGTCTTCATCTTGCCGTACTGCGCCACCGCGATCAGACTGCGAGCGCGGTCCTTATCACATTTGATGTTGGTCTCCAGCCCGGACGCAAGTAGCGCCATCCGAGCTCTTTGCGCGCTCGTCCCATGGCCTCCGCCGACGAGATACCGCACCCATCGTCGAAATTTCGGTTCTCCAAACTTGGCCGGGGCCTGCATTCCGGCGAGGTCATCGGCGACCTGCTTGCTCAGCACCGCCTCTTCTCCCCCCATCTGTAGATCCCATACTTCGTCGCCAAACTCGAGCCGCTTCTTCCACAAATCGACTCCGAACTCCACCACAGATTTCCCGACCGTGAGGGTCCACTGCTTCGAAAGCGCCGGCGCTGAGGGGACGAGGGAACGAATATTGCCACCTCCTGGCGCGCGCGGAAAGTTGTTGCTGTTTCCCCACTCCAAGACGCGGCGGACGTCAGCAACCGTTTGGCAGCCCGCGAGCCGCGCGTACTGCGAGTCCGGAGGCTGCGTCGTGCTGTGCTGCTAGCTTCAACCTATGCTTGTGCTTCTACTTCTAATTCCACTTCCACATCTTTACTTATTTATGTTTTTTTTTCAATTTTGCAGGTACTTGGCTACTTATGCCTTTCACTTCTTGTTCTTGATGGTGTACTTTGCTTCGCTATCGTGCGGAGGGCTGAAACCATGGAGGACTGGCTGCTGGTGCTGAAGTCGAAGTGTCGGCCGCAGGGTCTTCCAAGCTCCAGAAGGGTTCTGGTTCTGGCTCGGGTTCCGTGGAGACTGATGGACCCGGCGGCGGCGGCATCTTTTCACGTACTTATCTATTTGACTGCTGCTCGTGCTCGTGCTGTAGGCCTCCTCAATCTAAATGCGTCAAAACTTCTAACTAAAAATACGAGGACAAAGAGAAAGAGAGACGCACGCTTTTGCTTTACGAGCCGCTACCTGTGCGCGTGCGCGTGCCTGCTACTACATACCACTCTCAGGCCCGCGCTCGCATCCAGCTCCGCAAGGGCATCCACCTGCGCCTCCGCCTCGTTCTCCTTCGTTAAAAAAGTGCCGCACTCCTGGCCTCACTCATTTCTGCGGTCGGTGTCGCTCTGCCACATCGGCGCTGGTTTACTATCTCTCCAAGCCGGCCGCGCCCAGGGAAAAAAAAAAATGAAGTACTTGCACTTCCACGACTCGGACTCGGCACAACGGACGACAAACCAGCTCCAGCTCCCGCGCAAGATACTTATGTTTAGATTTTTTTACTTCTGTTCGCAATCGAGTGAGCAGGTGCGAGCGCGCCTTTTTTTTCTTTTTACTCCACTGCTACTACCGTGATGCTCATGCTTCATCATGCTCGTACAGTCTCAATCAGCACCGCACCCATTGCATTCCTCAACGGGCACCCTTCCCGAACCCTCCGGACGCGTGGCGCCTGGCTTGATTCTCCGGCTTTCTGCGATTTGCTTTCAAGAAGAAGAACCGAACGAAACCAGCAGTCGCGACGCTGCAACCGAACACGAGACCAGCATATTTTTTTTCGTCAGCGGTGGGAAGAAGTGCGGCAGACAAGAGACGGATCGCGACGAAACGAAACAAAACCAACGACGAAAAATTTAGGATCTTCGTGAAAGTTAAGAAGAATAGGGTCTATCTTTAAGTTAACTTCGGATTGATCGTTCCTTCATAGGTTTTTCTGGCTGTGAGAGTCTGGAGTAATACTTGGTTCAGCACAAGAGGACGAGGAGCAGAAAAGCAGCTAAGTACTTCCAGACCTATTGAAGACCACAACTACGCGTAGGCTCGGCCACTACTACTTCATCTGGCGAATGCGTCTACAGCTGATATACTGTAGCTGGTGTAGCTGACGAGTGAGACTGTGACTCTCTTTGTCCGGGTCGCTATGAGGTACATCAGCCCGCACCGGTGACGCCACATCCGATTTGAGATAATTTCAGAGGCCGTGGCTCCTGGACACATTTTTTCAATCTTCCCCGGCCCGGGGGGCGGCACGAGAACCGAAGACGAATGAACAACGATGCGATGGCCCATGGTGACGTCTATTACTTCATCACTGAAGAAGAAGATTGTTCCGTCAAAAACCGACTTTCGAAAATCGTGTTTCGGGGCACGGCTGACGTGTTCAACTTCATACATCAAGAACTAGCTACTCAATCACGGCTGATGTGTTGTTCAACTACTGCTGGCGCTGGTGTGCCCTCCTCGTCGATGTCGAGTCGTGATCCCTGCTTCAGCGATGGGTTCTCCGTCTTCGATCCTCGTGGAACCAATAATTCCAGCTTCTTATTCTCGAAAACAATCTAAATCGAGGAAAGAAAAGTAGCCAGCCATGGGTGGAGTGCCGCCAGGGTATATTAAGTAAGAAAGTCTTTGTACTTTTACAACATCTTTCAGAAGTTTTAATCGCCGCGGAGATCAGTATCAGATCATCATCATTCGGAACCACGACCGAAAATATCGCGAAAATGGCGTGTTCCGGTGCTCGCGACAGTGTGACAGAACTCGAGCCTGACGAGATTGACGTGGGCCACCATTTCACCTTTGTGGAGGTGTCGCAGGACAAAAAAACCGCGACCTACGTGGGCAAGGGCACGCACTCGGACGTGGGGGCGGTGCAGACAAGGAGTCCTTGCCCGAGGAAGCGGGTGTTGTACTACTTCGAGGTCGAGATCCTCGATCTGGGCCTGCGAGGGGAGATCACGGTGGGGCTCACGCTATGGAAGACGAGCCAAAAAGTAGATTTCTTCGATTTTTCCGAGCCCCGCATTACTTAGCATCTGCCAGATACAACCATCTGGTTGTTCGGGATGATGATATAGGTTGGTAAAAAAATGAGAAATAATATCGGTCCGAAGTAGTAGGAGGCTTCCCAATCGCCACAATTTGTCTGCTTCGGCCCCCAGCCTTTGGACCTGGGGCGAGCGCAGAGCACCCCCGGTCCTGCGGGGCGAGGGCGCTTTGTCTGCCCAGACAAGGCGCCCCCGCCCCGCTCCCGCCCAGGTCCAGGATCTCGACCTCTACTACTTCGAGGTCGAGATCCTTGATCTGGGTCTGCGAGGCGAGATCACGGTGGGGCTCACGCTATGGCAGAGCCGAAAAGATTTCTTCGATTCAGAAATTGAGAGAACTGTCCGAAAGCTGTCCATTCGCCATAATATTGTGTCCCCCCGTCAAGCTGTTCCTCTCGCCCGCCCCCTACACAATTCCTCGTCGCAAAAACTTATATTTTGTTGCGAAGGAACACAGTCCTAGTCACTAGTTGTGGGTGAAAAGGAAAAGGATAATTGTTGGGACCACACAGACACACAGGGATCGAAGAAAAGCTTTTTCTGCATAACCGCCGCGGGGCTTTCCGCTGAACCGGCATCCGGTATGGCGATTTATTCTACTTCATTTTAACGTACTGCAAAAATTCAAGCCACTCTCCGGCGGCGGGGCACGACGCTGGGAAGACGCGGCGAGGGTGCTGCAAACTCCAGCCACCTTCTTCGCACGGGGATGCATCTTCTATGCCTATCGCGGATAATGCCCGACGCTGAGGGGCATCCTGGGGAGGGATCTATTGGAGGCCTCCCGTAGTCCGGATTGTAGTCGGGGACGGGGTCGCTTGGGAGCTAGCTGGTTAGGTTAAGGGGGGATCTGACTGGAAGGAGTTCCGGAAGGGTCCCGCCAATCCCTCCCCACCTTGAGTCCCATGATCCTCACCCTTGCGTTTGCATGGGATGCAGCCCTACAAGATGCCGCTGCATCCCGTCCAAACGCAAGCCATCGCTAGCTGCTGCATGAAGATGCTCTCCCTGTCCCTTCCCTCATTAGAATTTTTTTGAAACATCGAACAGTATAACCGAAAAATGAAGTAGAAAAGGGGAGCTCCACATCAGGGGACGGAGCCGAACTCCTTCGCGTACCGGGGGGATGAGGGTCGCAAGTACGTCTCCCCACAACAGAGCCAAAGCACGCGTGGCGAGCCCTACGGACCCGCGTTTCAGCGCGGCGACGTGATCGGGTGCGGCGCCGACTTCGTCACCGGAAATGTTTGGTTTACGAGGAACGGGAGCAATCTGGGAGTCGCAGCGAACCTTTTGCAACATGCAGTTGTTGACCCCCGGGCCGAGAACCCGGCCGGGGGCACGACACCAGGGGAGGTATTTTGTTTATTTGCTTCTGCAGCTTCATCGATTCATAGTCATACTACGTTATCCTTATCGCGCATTTCGTTCTCACAGTCAGAGGACATCACGCCATCGATTATTAATTTGTCCGGGACGAGGACTGAGTAGAGCATCTGCATCTGGCTCGTGGCTTACTCACTTCGTATGGCGACTTTTCGAAGGAAACTTTGAACTTGAACATGTAAAAAGGTTCCTTTCGAGTACTTCCCCACCGTGGGGTTGCATTCTCCTGGGGAGCGCGTCCGCTTCCGGTTCCAGCCTCCCTTTGCGTACAACATTCACGCCCACCGCGTCGATCTCGTCCAAGCCGAGCGCAAGGCGATCAACAACCAGACCACCTCGAGCGCAAGGCGATCGGCAATGCGGAACTTAATACGCGACTACCTCGTGCGGGGCGGCTTCGCGAAAACGTTTACGGCGTTCGAGACGGGTGGAGAGACGAGTGTAGTCGTGGAAGAGGACGACCATGACCCTGACCCTGTTCCTGTCGACCCACTGGAGGCGTCCATGCAGTGGCGCTCGGAAGTGAAGCAGAGGATCCTGCACGGCGACGTGCAGGGGGCGATCTCGCAGCTGAAGAAGGAACTCCCAGACTTCTTCGAGTGGAAGAACTACGAAGAATCCGGCCACCAGCACCACCCGCCGGCTGATTATAACTACGAAGACACGCCGCCGGATTACAACTACAACTACCATGATCCGCCTGCATCGGGCGGTGGGTTGCAAGATAGCAAGGCAGCAACTGCATCTGCAGCAGGAACGTCAACATCTTCCGCAACAGGAGGGCCATCGATATCGATAAGCAAGGGTTTTGCCGGTGCCCGCATACTCGGCGGACAGGGCGCCGGCAAGAGCAGGGTCCACCAGCACCCGGACCACGCGACGTCCTCCTCAAGAGGAGGACAGCACCAGCAGCTCCCTTATCACCGGTATCACCAACCGCCGGCTGCAAAAGGAAAGATGGCCGCCCAGCAGGGGGCCTCGATGATGTCTTCATCCCAGACGCACCAGAGCAGTCTGGCGGGAGTGGCACAGAGCCTAGTGCTCACATCCGATGGGTCGGCGAGCACTAGCACGACCCAACAGGCGCTCGATCCGATGGGTGCGCCACCGCTCCTGCGCCCGGCTGTGGAGCTGTTCGACGGCGTCCTTGACAACAACGAGGAACAGCTGGGCGCCTCGAACAGCTCCACGGCCGGGCGTCGTGCCAACAGGCGGTCGAAGCCAAAGCAGAAACGCCCAGCGATGATTGATAGCCGTGGCGCCCCCGAGCTTCCGGGTGGAGCTGGAGCAAACAGCAGACAACAGTCGCCGAAACTCAGGTGCCAGGCCCTCGCTGCATATCTATTATTTTCATCAACAGTTGTATCTTTTGTGCCATTATATAACGGATAAGAAATTCCTGGCAAAAAAACTATTAATTCAGTGGAGACGGAGGTTGAAACTTCAGTTTCCAGAGATTTTCAATCTCGCCTTCATCTTGCATCCATCGAAACTGCGTGCACAGAAGAGCGAGCCGCAGATCCATCGAAAACAGGTATCTGCCGCTTGCTCTTCTGTACACGCAGGGGTTTTTGGAGCTGCACGGTCGCGGCAATATCGCCGACGCGGTGCGGTACTTGCGCACCGAGGTTTCCAACTTGCGCTTCCGTATCCTGGAGGACCTGGAGTCTGGATCTCGAGAGGTGGTGGACCTCCACGACAAAGTCACGGACCCCGAAAAAATGGTCAAATCCACGAACCAGTGCTTCGAGGACGCGTGCGCGGTGCTAGCGTACAGGGCGTCACTCGGAGGTTGTTCCAACGCCAAGGATTCTTCGATGCCGCCAAGGATCCAGGCTATGTTCCACGCGAGTCGGCTATGTTCGTGTTCCACGCGAGTCGAGACCATATGCTGCTGCTGCGAACGATAGGGAAGAACTGCTCGGAGAGAAGTGATCGATGGCGGGTACGGGTAGTTCTGTACCCATGTATATTTTTTCAATTAAAGGCGACGGAGCAGGACCAAGGTCGAGCCCTACTATAGGCTAAAGCCGTAGTATCTAGAAGTGGTCCGCGGCGAGGATTCAGGGGAACAAGAACCGACAGTCGCGCCATAGGCTTTGTTTTTACTTTTTAGCAACAGCAGCATATGGTCCTCTTTTCTCCACATCGGCGGATGCTGGTCGCGGATCTGGTGAATGCCCGGGCGGTGGAGCTGCTGCTCCAATGCGAGCGGAGTCGGAGACCACAAGAACTACGCCCACTATTACCAAAACCTCCACTACCGAACCCGAACC
>RXOD01004232.1:0-25560 GCA_005223375.1 Amoebophrya sp. AT5.2
CTGCCGCAACTGCGGCAGGGGCAGAAAAGGCAAACGAAGCGCTCGTCCGCGCAATTCGCCTGCGGCAAAACGGGAGTCGCATCGTGCTGGGCCCCTCGCCTGCAAGAGTCGCAGCACAGGCAAACCAGCTCTCTTCGGTAAAACCAGGCGAAAAACGCGCTCCTGCAGTAACGAGACTGCGTAAAACTCTGACGGAAGCCTACGCGAAAGTCGTGATTGGCAGTCCGATGAAAGATCCGGACGAAAAAACGGGAATCGAGCGCGTCTTCCGCGCACTGGTGGAAGTACGTGACGCCGGCCCCGAGATGGCAGGGAAGCTCGCGCCGGCTCGCGCAGATGGTCGCGTTGGATCCGGAGCCGCACGGGACGAAGAGGAGGGTGTGCTCTGGGTTCGTTCGGAGTGGCTGCTCGCGGGGAATGCGCCAGCTGACGCAACCAGCGGGAGCGAGCAACCGCAACCCTCTACTACCACGACCTCGACCGCAAGTGGTCGGCTTCAACATCGGCTTAGTAAGGTCTCCGTCCGCATGCCGGAGACTGCTGTTTTGCCGTGGTTTGGTTCCATACCCGACCCGAGTGCCGCTTTTCTGCGAGCAGAGCACGGAAAAACCTATTTTGCTTTCTGGACCCAAACACCAGTCGCACTTGCGGGGACGAGCTCGAGACATCTTGCAGTTGCGCGAGGTGCTGCTGGTGGCACGATCACACACACTTTCTCCGCCAATGCGCAATACGTACACCAGCTCCACCAGGCCGCGACCACCCGTGGTTCCGTCGCACTGCTGTTAGCCTCTTCGGGCATCAACGTCGTGTCAAACGACGGTGAAGCCGCAAGAAGCGGTGGCACTCTCCACGACAGGTCCTCGTCTACGTCTACGACGTTCGCCTCCCGCGCTACGCGCGTCGCCATGGGCCAGGGGAAAACTTCCGTCATGACGCCGCTACTGCTGAAAATCATTGCCAACGCGCACAAACTTCCTATCGTCGTCTTTGCGGACCCGCTGTACTCCACAGCATCCCGCGATCTGCAGGAGTCTTTATCCGCGTTCGACATGCGCGTACTGCCGCTACGATTTACCCTGGCGTCGACGAACACGCTGCCGAAGCTGCTCACGTTGCGAAAGCAACTAGAAGACGCAGCCGAGAGCGGGAACGCTGCTTTCGCGACCAAGGCAAAGGTACTCCAGGGTATCTACGCGGCGGGGGAGAAGGCGTGGGAAGACCTGCGGGAGATGGAGTCACGCGATCTACTCTTGTCTTTTTCCGTGCCTCAAGCTCAAGGCGCAGGCACGGGCATTACGCGCCGCAGCGACCTCGAGGCGCAGGAAAGCGCAGGTGCCAGCTGGATTCGCTACACCGACACGGTGCAGTGCCTGCACCAGCTCCGCCTGCGGTACCGGAAAATATCGGCGGACGAGTTCGTAGAAGCCACTGTCGATCCGGAAGATGCAAACCTCCGCAACGAATCCGAACGGCAGAGAGGCCTGCATTTGGAGGAGCTGTTCGAGGAGCTTTCAACCGCGACGAACGCGGAGGGGCGCGATGCGACCGTGTTTATTCCTGAGAGTGGAAAGAGTGTGCCCAAGCTCATGCAGCTCGGCTCGCCGTACCCCTGCGACAAGTTCTACGTCGAGCAAATGGACGAGCAGCACGAGGGTGATGAAGGTCAACGTCAAACCGCTTCTGCTGCGAACGCGGACTTGGATCCGGCGACGCAGCAGAGACAGCAGCAGGAACACATCAAGTACAAGATCCCCGCAGCAGACGCGGATCGCATGCTCGAGACCGCGTGGAGGGCCGCGCTGCTGGAAAAGAAGGCGGAAGTGTACAACCAGCTGCGCACGCTCATTGAACGGAAAGCGGCCGTGTTGTGCGACGAGGGCGACAACATTTTGCACTCGCGGAAGCAGCTGAATTACCCACTGGGAGAGCCGCTGTCGATTAGCGCAGACGGCATCGAGATCGCGACGTTTATCCTGCACGAAGTGCTCGTGAATCTCGCGCAACCCTCGTCCAGTGTCGGAACCTCACCACCACCAGAGAGTGAGGAGGAGGAGGTGGACAGCAAGAAGCTGCTGCTCGATGAAGTGATTGCGAATTCGCAAACGAAAATCGACAGGACCTACTTGCTGAAGCAAGTGCTGTTGCCCTTGCCGGATATTTTGTGTGAGGAGATTCGGAGGGCGTTTCGCGATTCGCCGGGGGCGCTCCGCAGCGACATTTTGAATGAATCGACGGACCAAAACTTCAAAATCGGCTGTTCGAAGTACCTGCGGCACGCGATCGAAAACGAGCAGTCGAAGGGCGCTGCCGCGAGTGGCAATGCTGGAGATGACGCCTCCATCGATGGTGCAGACGCAGAAGTAGAAGCAGCAGGATCTCCTCCCGGATCAGATCAGGACCAGGAGCAAGGACCGCCACCGGGGGAAGACCCCAGCGAAGACCAAGACGCAGGCGAAACCTCCATCCCCGAGCAGACGACCGGCGCCGTCGCCGCGCGTCCTGAGTACGAAATCATGAAAGACAGTGCCGCAGGCTTCTACCGCGCTCTTTCAACAGTCAACGTGCACGACATCCGCTGGAAACGCCTGCAAGACCAGCTCTCCGTGGCGAAAACCTACATCCATCCAATGATCCTCGACGCGTTCGAGAAGGAAGTAGGCAAGGAATTTGGGTGGAGCATCGAAGACCAAGAGCTGGAGGCCTCAGTCCCATACAAAGCAGTGAATCAGCCGGCGGAAATGAAGGGGGAAGTGTCCCTGATCAAAGACCCCTGGGAGTGCGTGGTGAAGACTGTGATGACGAAATTGGCGACGCCGTTTTGGTTGGAGGTATTTTCCAACGCTAGAGGGCCGAACACGTACGGGCGTGCGTTTAGGCAGGCGAAGCGACTGCTAGTCTTGTTGATGCGGCAAGTACTGGATGTCTCTGTAGCGCCTACAGTCACATCCAGTACTCGCCGCATCAACAGCGCTACACCTGATGCGACGAGCGCAACAGCTGCTACTTCAATAAAGACTTTTCGCTTGAAGCTGAAGCCGGACAACGAAGCGTTTCCTACAGCTCCGCACACAATGTTGAACTTCTCGTACAAGTACGGCAGTCGCGCCCTCCAGAAATTCTTCTTCGCGAAAATTCTCAAAGAGGAGCTCGGACTCGGCAACGAAAGCCGCGAGGATGGCGAGGATGGTGGGACTTCTGCCGCGACTACGAGTCCGGAGGGGAAACTTCTAGCGGCACAGATTGCGCACCACATGCGCCAGGAGATGGAGGAGGAGGACGGTGGTGATGGAGACGAGGACACAACTACAACGATTGCCGGGGGAGACGAAACGCAGCAGCACGACGCCAGCGGCATTCCCCCGAGCCTGGTCGCGAAATTTGCGCGCTTCATCCGTAGCTTGCAGGTTCATCAGAAGACCTCGCGCCGCATTTGTTTTCTCCAACTGATGCTGTGGTACCAGATGCAGCTCGTGTTCCCCAACACGAAGCACATCAAGCGCTACACCGGCCAGGTGACGTCCGGCCCCATGGAGCTCGTCTTTGCCGGCAGTGAATCGTTCGCGTGGAGTGGCACGAACAACGGGCGCCTGACCTGGCAAGCGCGGCTGCAGCCGCCGCTCACGAAAACGGAGGACGTCGCCTTCGTGCACGAGTCGGACACCGACCCTGCGGAGAACACGCGGCAGCAGCTGCTGAACGACCCGAAAACAGCAATCATCATCGCCCCGGCAAAAGCGTTGGCTGACGGAAGCAGGGGCTTCGAAAACCCCATTGACCACCTGTACGGGGGCGACGGCGCCGCGGATGACTTCTACTCTCTGCTGCGAAAACAATCCGGGGCATCGAGTGTACGCGTGTCTGCGTTCATCGACGTTGGGGCACATTTCAAGGGGGAGGACAAGCGACTGGTTGCGTGTGGGATGCTCTACTACGTACATTTTGAGGAGAACGCGCGCCAATACATCAGCTTCTGGGAAGACGCTGACGACGAGATAACCACGATCTTGATGTACAACTACGCGGAGTTGTTCGCGAGCGCAAAGTGGGGTTCCGCGGTGGCGACAGTGCGCAGCGACGCGGCTACAGCTACTCCACAGCACCCCTCCGCCGTCGCTGCGCACTGTCAAGAGCGCGTGCGGGTAACCTCTCCCACCCGGCTTGTGAACGGCAAGCACGAGAGCTTCCTCAGAGCCTCCAAGGAGCAAAACCTGGATGATCTTATGGTGGGACCAGGTGGTAAGTGCCTAAGTGGTAAGTGAAATTTTTTGGGGGCTCTTGTTTGGGGTCCCCTTTGTCACTGTTTGGTGGTCCTATAGTAGATGTCTGCAGGAGGAGCACAGGGGGCTTCATTTCGCGGTGCTTGGCAAAATTGGCTTTGGCACTCTTGCAGCCTACGGCTGACAACCAATCGCCACCCTAGGCGCCCTCTTTTGCCCTGCTTTCCGGTCGTCCTCTCACCATTTCCCTGGGCCTGGCTTTCCCCTACCACTTCCATCTCCTCCTCGGCGGCTATCTTCAGCGAGGGACCCGCCTCCTCTGCCCCCCACAATGGGGCATCTCTGAAACTGCCCCAGACCCCTTCGCGCCCCAGACACCCTTCAGAGCGCCTTGATCGGCAGTCGCCAGCGCTAGGGGAACTCGCCATCGCCAAGTGGGGACCCATCACCTAGCACTTACCAGGTACCCACTTACCATCTGGTCCGGTCATAGATTTGAAGCCCAAGCTCTTCACTTGGTTCGACCAGCCGCGCACGTTTGGATCCGACGTGCCGCGGGACGACGGTAGCATCGCCTTCGCGACTGTGTCCGAGACCACCGGAAAGGACCAGTTGGCGCAGGGAGTTGCGCGGATGCGGGGCTTCCCGTTCGGCAAGCAGCACATCGCGTTCGTGGTCGAGGAGCGCACGATGGCGCGTATGAAACAGTTCCGACGGGACTGGTTCTACCCGGTGCATAAATTTGATTGTGTGCGGTTCAGCTTCAGCATAAAAATTGAACAGGGTGCTGGGCGGGGGGGAGGGGAAGCGACAGAGTTACGGGAATCGGTTTTGGGCCTAGTTATGGAGGGAGCGCCGGTCGTGGTCCCTTCACAAGGGACCGCGGCCCTAAACGGTGAAGAGGCAAGCAGAGGGGCCGGCACGAAATACCAAGTGTACATCCTCACAGCGGAGTTCGACAGGTTGCGGGCAATGAAAGATGGCGAGTGGGCAGCGCAACTGGAGCGATACAGCCGGAACACCAAGGTGGAAACAGTGAAGATGGACGCGACCTGTGCTGCTTGCCGGATCGGGGCTGGTGCACACGGAGATGGCGGAGCGGGTCATCATGGCGGTCCGCGAATGACGAGACCGGCTGGCGCGAACCCGCTCGGAGGTGGTGGCGACCCGTTGACGACGCTGGTCTCTGTGACCAAAATTTCGGGCATGACCGAAGTTTACGACCGCAAACCTGACACCTTGAGTGACTTCGAACTGCAAGGCCAACACTACTTCGACGGCGGCGAGGCGAATCTGTCCATGACCGAGCGGCTGAGTAACGAGGAGCCACTCAAAGGCAGAGCTCACGAGTTCTACAGCTCCGCGGCCGTGCCGTCGCTTGAGGGGCCACTAACGAAACAGGATGTGGTTGCCCACGCGTGGTGGACACAGGAGCGCAGCGAGAAAAAAGCGTACGCGGACGCATTGGTCATGCAAGTGCGATCGATCGTAAAGCGGCCGCTACAGTTCTGGCGATCGTTCTTGAGCGGCTACAAAATGTTCGCGAAATCGGAGACGGCATTCTTGGGCTCGGTGGGGAAGCACGAACCACAGACGCGGTTTCGTGAAAACGACTGCGCGGAGGTGGCGGTAGAGGAAATCCCGGGCACTCCTGGAGGGGAGACAGACGCAGAGTCAGAGAGATCCGGTCGTGGTCCGCAGCGCGGAACTAGTGCTGGTAGTGCTGCAGTCGCGCCAAAAGTATTCATCCGCGGCTACAACGAGGCCTTAGGTCTGTACCAGGTCGAAACGAGCTCGAAACGCATGTCAACAGCGCCGGATCCGGACGAGAAAGGTCCGGAGGCTTGGATAAAGTACAACCCAGCGGGAGATGCTGCCCACATGCGCATGTGGCAGGTGCGGCCGCAAGCCCTCCGCTTGCAGAAGAGATATGTGCAGCCGATGGGAAGCACAGTTAAGACGCGAACACGTACAGCCGGTGAGTTGCGTTGTACACCACACCACGGCTTCAGTGCTGAGGAGCCGCGTTCGCGATTTGCAAACGGGGACTTGGTGCGGTTAGAGGGTATTGCTGTTGCGTCGGAAGGTAAAAAATACAACGGGGAAGTGGCACGTGTGGTCCGCCACGACGACGACAGACAATTTTACGTCGTCGAAGTTGTGGGAGCGGAGAGTGCGGTAGCTGTTGCAGAGGGTATTAACAACGTCGGTCGCCTGCTGCAGCGCAACGTGACGTACGAAAACATGCGGCTGTACATTCATGAAGAGGATGAAAATACTTCAGCACAATTCGCGTTCTGGTCCTCAACAGTTTCGATCGACGCAGCCACCGATGCGGACGGGCAGCTTTTGAGCAGCGGGGTAGAAGAAGAGCACGAGCAGCAAAACCGAGAAGCTGCAGCAGCAGCGTCCTTCAGCAGCCACAGGCCCAAGACCCCAAACGCATCTTCAAGCGGCAATCCAAAGCTTGCACCAACTCCATCCCCTTCTGCTTTCCCGACCGCCCGCGCCCTCTCGCACAAAATCGCGCACGACGTTTTGGTACGCGATCGCGACCTCGATTTCGTCGCGCAGACATTCCACGCGGCCGCAAGAGACCTGCTCCTCACGGTCGAAGACGGTAGCCTGTGGAAGCAGATGGGTACCGTGCAGGAACTGAGCGACCCGGTTGTGATGGTAGACGTTTTCGCAGCGCGCATGATGCGAGAGGTGCGGTGGCGCTTCACGCACATTCTGTCCCCCGAACTACTGGACGCCTTGGAGGCAGCGCTAAAAGTCGTAGTGACTCGAGCGAGCATCTATGCGGGCACGAAGTTTCGCGGACTGCCGGAAAGGATGATGGCCGCGAGCAGTATGAGCAAGAACGCAGCATCTGGCGGCGACCCCGATCCCGATGGAGGCGCGAGCAGCAACGGCGCGGAAGTACAACTGCAGCTCGAAGTGCAGCTGGAGCAGGAGGCACTAAGAGAGAGCAACGTGGAGCGGTTTTCGATCTCGGACCAAGCGCCGTCGGAGATGACGCAGGACAGCGGATGGGGGCTGCCACCACTTTTACCCCGCGAAACAGACTTCTTGAAAGTCGTGCCCAGAACCTCGACGTTGTTCAAGAATGAAAAAGAAGATGTTTTCGTGCCGTGGTTTACAGGTCACGTGCGAGTCGAGATGCAAAATTTGGAGCGGAAGGCGGAGGCCATGAAGCCCTTTCTCGATTTGCTGAGGGAGGTGTCGACAAGTGAAAAATGCCACGCGCTGCTGGGAGCGTGGGCGCCGTCTGTGTCAGATGACCAGGCTAAGCCTTCGATTACGACAAAAGAGGAGGCCGCGAGATTGTCCTTTGTGGAAGCCACGTCGAGATGGCGCCGCTGGTCACGCCGGTGCCACCCTGACAAAATTCCGCGTGATCTCGACGCGGGGAGCGCTGAGGGATTGCGGGAACTGAGCAAGGAATTCGGGGGACTGTGGAACGATTACAAACGTGTGCAGCAAGAGATCGAAAGAGACGAAACGAAATCCCGCACAACGCCGGTGGGCGTGCGCATTTCCAAGTACCTTCAGTCCGCTACCCTGATGCAGACACCGCGCCGCCTGCAGGAACTGTTGCACGCATTCTCCCACCGTCAACGCGTGAACAAATGGCAGCAAAGTCGCGACGCCGTAAATGCTCGGATTGGCGACCGCGAACAACGCAACCGACATGATCTTGCGGGACCAGCTGCAGCCGGTGCAGCCGAAGCCGGATCGTGCTGGACTTGTTCCGCCCACGCTCATCTCTCATCGTCGGCAACAGCAATTCACGGCGCCGACGGGTTGGAGCTCGTTTTCCGCCAACCGATTTGGTTCAGCGCGGACGCCGCGCGACCGTGGAAGGCGCCAGAATACTTCCTGGGCGCGTATGAAACGCCGTTAAACAAGGTGCTGTTAGTCCGCGAGAACGTGGTAAAGCCGATTCTATTCGAACTCTCGCTAGAAATCGACGCGCAGCTCGACTATCCGGTTGTCGTAAACGAGAACAAAAAGCAGGGGTCGGGCGCGGGTGCTGGGCCAGTGGAGCTGAAAGAATTGGAAGCGGAAGTACAAGAATTTTACGATACCTTCCGAAACACCGTTTTGTTATCCGACGAATTCCTGCTAGGAGAAGGTGTTCCTGCTGGATCTGCAGCTTCAGCAGGTGGAGCATCCGATGACTGGGACGGCCACGGCTCGGCCTTGCGGTACGCTTTGGAGTCCAGCTTTCACCGTCATATACTGTGCGCTTTGAACACGCCCGCGTGCCAGAGGGCCAATCCAGCGCTCGCGGAGGAACGTCGGAGAAGACCCGCGGGGGATGCCGGAAATGGAAGAGCGACAGCAGCTGCGAGACCGCGACGCGGGCCTCTAATCGGCGACGCCTTGGCAATCCGGTTGGCGGATGTAAAATGGCAGAAAAGCAAAGAGCGGGAGGACTACGAAACCTTCGAAGTGGATACGAAGGTCACCGCGAACCACAAAGATGACGAGTATAAATTGCTGCGTGCAAAGTTTCGCGAGGAGAACGAAATTCTGAGGCGCGGGCGCCCGTTCGGCAACGCAGTGTGGCCGCTCATGGGGGCCGACGGTGGTGCCTCTCCCGCCGAAAAAGTGCCCGCCACAAAACCAGGTCCAAATTCTTTCCTGCCGGGGCGCACCAGCACCACTCCTGCTGGTGCAGCCACTCAGGCAAACACAAATGCCCGGCGCAAAACCTCGAGCGCAGGCGGGGAAAAGGCAGGAGCAGGATCACTGACAACGAGAGTGCGGAAGCACGAATACAAGCAACTGTGGCTTCAGTTCGAGGTGTCCATCAGCGACGAAGAGATGGCGCTTCTCCACGACACGAGCGACGGTGAAGCAGAACTGCTTTTCCGGTTTGCGGCTAAATTGCGCGAGCTACTAGGGTTTGACGACACAGGCAAGGAGAGTAGAATCACGAACCCGCCGAAAGGTGTGGAGCAATGTGAGAAAGAAACAGAAGCAGGACCACGAGATCGCGCCGGAGTGAAACCGTCGTGTCTCGCTGGTCTCGGGAGGGACGATGCGCCACTGGCCTGGCGACTGCCGCAAGCGTCCTACGATGCGTTTTCGGGGAGTGTGCTGGAGATCTTTCGCGACAAAGTGAAGTGGAAACCGGCGGCAATGTCCAACTTGGTCGCTTCGTTTCCGCATTACTGGTACGTCCGAAGACCGCTTGAAGATGTGCCAGTGCGTGCTGCGGCTACGGGGAATGCGGCTGCTCCTGCTCCTCCTCCGCAAGCTCCCGTAGGCCCCGGGCGTACCATCGGACGGCTAGACTCCACTCTGATCGACGAGCCCAGTTCGAATGGTACATCCCCTTCTGCCGGAACAGGGACGACCACGACTGCTGAAGTTGTGAGCGGAGGCTTCCGCCAGCGGGTAGCGGCGAATCGTACCTCTGCTCCATCCACATCCGCATCAACATCAACCACGACAACTGCGCCGCATGTGGACCTCCCTGGCGCGCCGAGCGTCGAGACCTGGCAAAAGCTGATCCGGGACGAGTTCACACGCACCGAAGAGGACAAAGCCCTATTTACCTCCCACGCGAGAATGGAGGAAGAAATCGCCACACGGTCCGAAAAGTACCGCCTCGCGTGGACCGATTTGTCCAGGAACCTCGCCAATGCTCAAGAACGCGTGAAGTACGTGCCACGACTGGTCGGCGTGGCCGGCAACGCGGACTTTCTGAGGGTTCATTCCCTTTTACCGACGCTTCTGGGGCTGGTCCCGGCCACGGCCAGCGAGCCGGAACGCAAATTAGGGAACGGCTTGGACGTCTTGGTCGAGAACGAAACGCCGCTCGCGCTCCTTGCGCAGCTTTTGTACGACGTGAACGTGAACGAACTGCCAGAAGTCGCGGCTGCAGAAAATGGGCACCCCGTCTGGAGAGAACAGGATTTGAAAGTGAAACCCGACGAAGGCGAAGCTGCGCTCAGTATAGCGAGAGCTTCACTTTCCGCAAACCGCGGAAGGCACGGCAACAAACTAACCGCCTGGCTGCGTTGGCAAACGCTGCGGCAGATGGAAATGCGGGAAAGACTGGTTTTTGTCACCGACATCGAAGCGGCGCGATTCACGTCCCTGCTCGCCGCGTCAAGTCGCGGCCGCGTGGATCAGTGCGCGGGAACAGATTGTGAAGTTGACGACGCTGCATCGGGAGCCAAACACGCGTTTCTAAATGCACACTATACGGCCAGTGGGGAGCGCGACACCAACGTTCCCTACTTGTTCCGCGAAATGTGGGTCACGACGCCAACGGGCATGCATGCGATAGCCAGTACGAGTGCGAAGTGCTGGTTTCCGCCCATGGGTCCTGCCCTAGCACCGATTGCAACGCGCCCACACCTTGCACGCGATTCGTATAGACAAAGCAATGCTCCTTCTGACGTGGCGCCTCTGCAGGAGCGGGAGTGGTTGACGCGCGACCGAAACCTGTTTAAATCGCCGTGGTGGTCCGATTCCGCGCACGACAGCCGGACGCTGCCGAGGCGGGCAGAAGTTACCTGGGAAGACCTCGACGACCACATGGTTGTGCAGCTCGTCTCCCAAAGACTTCGCGCGCGCGCAGTGTTGTTTGCCGAGGCTGTCATCGTGCAGCGATCTGCTGGCGGTCTTCACAAAGTAGCGCGCAAGAACGTGAGGACGTTTACTCCGGACGGACATAGCGCCCTGCAACAGCTGTTGGTCGCTGGGGAGTATCCGCTGGTGGCGGAGACGGTGGAGGCGGAGGCGCGTGGTGCCGCGGCGGGAGACGGGAGCGCAGCTGGACCTGGCGGAGCCGGAACAGTGCCCGCCGCAGGTGCTCAGGAGGCAGCGGAAGCCGACACCGGAACCACGGGCTCGCCCGCTGCAGCGGTCGACGCCTCTGACAAGGCTGTCGCGCCACCTACCGCAGCTACACGCACAACAGGAACAGGTACAAGCACAAGTACAACACCAGCATCGCACTTCTGTCCTGCCGCTCAGGTCGGATCGGGCGGCCTTTCTGCGTACGCGCGATTTCTGCAGAAACAGCTCATCCATGCGGACGAAACGCATTTGGGGTCGGACAGCGAGAACTTGGAGACGTTCGCTGGCTTAAGAAAGCTGCGCGAGTGGATCGGACTCACGAAACCGCAAGACGCGCTGTCTCGCGGGGGGACCGGGATGGCAGGTCGAGGGTCAAATGCAAATGCCAGGAGCGCACGGGGGGCACATGGTTCGGCCGGGGGTTCATCGTGGGCAAGACCAAGATCGAAGGCAACCGCAACGGCTCGGGATCTCGTTGTCGCACCGCGTCCGCGTCGTGCATGAGGACGACTTACCTACTTTATAGATATATTTTGACTGATAGATGGAGTAAATCTACCTTCGAACAACACAAAGTTAGTACACGCCTTTCTTTTTTTTGGGCACCGTACAACTCCAACGTAAGTATATTTATATGACCACACTACAACTACACTACTCGGTAGCCTGAAAAGAAAAAAAGAAAAGCCTATTTCTTGAATTAGAATTTCGTGGACGATTTAATCTTTACTGGCTGGGTGAAGAAGAGCGTGCGGCATGCGTGCGGCATGATTGTGCGTACTACTATATATAATCTTTTTATGAGAAGGCATTTTATTCCCTTCATCAACACACGGTTGAGCGCAGGGTTGAAGTCCTATGGGAAGCCGTACTAGGCAGGTAGGAGTAGGTGTTGAATATAGTACATTTAGAATTATGTTTGTACAACTCCACGTTCTCGCTTCTCACCTGAACAAGAACCCACCTGCTCTGATTCAGCCTTCTCTCTGCGGCATCTACACAAGGAAAGCGCCGTACCCCTATCGAGGACGAGGAGAGAAAAGCTGATGTACCTCAAGAAAGTCAAATTCCATGTTTTGTTCCGAGGCAATGCCATAAATCGCGGCACCAGCTGTACGTAGAGCTTTACAACCGGCTCGTTGGTGCTAAGAACTCTAAGTGCTTCGCACGCTCCAGAACAATTAATGAGTTCCTCACAACAAGGCTCGTTTATTTTTGATGAAAAGTTCTATTAAGTAAGTTAGTATAGATACTAAACTTACCCACCGGAAGAGGATTCTTGGACAGCATCCGAGACCACCTCCGTAACAACTCCCATGAACAATGCAACGCGTGCCACAGATTGTATGTGACATAGACAAAAACGAACCAGCTCTACTCGCAGCAATTTTACTGCGTCTTTCGCTTTTCCGAGGCTAAGTACATAGCCTCAATCCCGCGACACCAACGTCCGCGTCCGGCAATCAGCTTGGCTCTCGTAAATGCGTTTCACGTGTGGATTGCCCTCGAGCATGGATTTTCTTCGGTTATTGAAGCTTGATTCGGATTACTCGTCCCTCTACTCCCTCGTTCAAAAGTTTATATGTGGCTTGCCAGCCTTAGTTTGTCATGCAGAGGGCGCTCATGTGATAAGCCGTGGCCCCATTCGCTCTCCTTCGTTGCCGCGTGTAGTTTCGCTTTCATTTTGTCCTATGCCTCGTGGCAAGCTCAGGTGGCGCTACCCTATAGTCTTCTTTCGCTCGGCCCCCTCGCGTGCTGTGCCCCCAACCCCATCTCAAAAATAGAGAGGATATGTTCTTTCATCCCCCGACGGTGCGGCATATTGCGACGATCTGTGGCGGAGTATTATCTTCATTCTAAGAGCCGGCTCACTCTAAACAAGCTGCACGTTCTGAACTCCACGTATTCTCTTAAACTCAAACAATCTTATTTTCTTATGCCTCGACAACTGAGCGCTGTCCCAATTCTAAGTTTTCAGCTTTTGCTTTTGTACGTATCTATAAACTCGAGTTAATGCTTCAGTGATTCACACTATGTATAGGCGCGGATCGATCGTCCTCCTCCTCGTCGTCCCGACTATCACGGTCGCCGCTTTTCGCCCCGGCTTTTGTCAGGACGCGTGCGCGCCTTTTCTCGATCCAGATCACGAACGGCTTCTACCGGAAGTGGGGCGTCCATCCGCGGCAAACCGGTGCCCTACAACGTTAAAGGTTGAATATATAAACTCAGGTTTAGGTCCAGGTTTAGGTTTGCCAACTCACTGGGGGAGGTGATCCCGTGGGACGCGCGCGCTCCCCCCTTCAGGGACTAGGATCGCCAGAGTTCTGACGTATGCGCACGCCCCCCCGAGAAAGCTGCGGCCTCCTGTATCGATGGTTCCACTTGTGTCTGTGCTTGTTCCCCTTCCAGCCTACTTTGCAGCCATACGGCGCCAGCTACTGGTGTCGGTTTACAGAAGAGGACCAAGAAGTGCGCCCGCATGGACCCATATCAGCCACTTATCGCTGGGTGATGACGACCATGTCCATGGGTGCCGGTGCCATCTGATTACCGAGGAACCGATAACGGCTAAACCTAAACCTGAAGCACGACCTGGGTTTTTTCAACCTCTAACTGCGGCTGCATGCATGTGAATAGTTTGGAGAACTTCAAAGATGACGGCCACGGCAACTTCGACCTGGACTCCAAGTGCGTCGGCGGCCGCGTCGCGCTGCGCTGCGGTTCAGGAGTCCTACACTTGAACCCCCCGTGATCTGGTAGAAGCCGTTCGTGATCAGGATCAGGAATCAGAATGAATATCAGTTTCTGGCTCGAAACATGTTTCAGGAGTTGATGGAGAAGAACCTGTAAGATGTCCGGCCTTCCAAGAAATATCACGAACGAAAAAACGCCCAAATCCTAAACCAATAGTTTTATGTTATTTTTTTTAACTTGAACTCGAAATCGAATTCATGAAATTCGTGAATTCGTGAAACCTCAAACAGACACCAGCTGAACCGTTTCTGCGCGTCAGCGAGCACAAAAATTGCAGACAAATAAATGGGAACGCATGTATATTGATACTTTACATTGGTTGATACCTCTCGGCGGCGATTTATTTTTGTAATAATGTCGACGTGGAAGATATTCTATAGGCCCTCCACCATTGTAATTCTAATTCTCGTCTCCGAAGGCGAAGCGCACAAATAATAACTTACCCTTCACTACGTACTAGCGACCGTGAACAATAGCACGACGACCGACGTCGACACGATAACGATCGACCACTGACTAGTACAAGCAATACTATGTGGAACATTGACGCCTCCGCGTCCGCTCTTTCGCACGCATAGCCATGATCAGATTGATAGATACAATTAGTTGGATCATCTCTGCGTCTAGGTCTAGCAAGGACAAGTGAACAATTACAATTACATTTGTTTTGAAGTATACTGCCAACTGACAGTTCTTCTATACCACCCGACGACTATCTCCTTGAAATTCGTTCTGGTGGTAGGTACGAACGTACTTAGTCGTAGGCCTGCCCTCACCAGTCGTCAGGTTTTTTTTCAGCATCCAGCATCTCTCTGCTGACTCTGACGGAGTAGAAGAGCTGTCTGGAGGACCTGGAGAAGCCCCGCGATTCACGTCAGCGGCCGCGACAAAAGCCGCGAGGCGCTTGGAGCCGCCGCATCGGGTACAACAACTGACGCCAGCACAACTTCATTTGTAGCATAGCGTTATGGTTATAGTTATAATATATCTTTTTAATTCTATACAAAATTTTTCGGCGCAGCAGCACCAGCTGCAAACGCAATCAGGAACTCGCCGCAATCGCTGCAAGTAACAAGTATCCACCGACGGAGAACTCGCACAAGTTCTTGTTCTACACTTCTACATATACTTTATACTAAATATAAAGACAGAGTCAGAGAGCACGGGGTGATAGATTTGTCAGGCTCAGGAATAAACCAGACGGCTAGAAGCAAGGACTAGGACGAGTGTCCTAGAGTGCGGTTTCAGGAACCCAAACTGCCTTTGAAAAAGGAGTTTACCAGCTGCTGCCGGCAGCCGGCTCAGGAACCACTACGACGACGACGCAAGAGCGACCACCTCTTCCTTCAGTAGAGCGTGCCGTTGAAGTTGTTTTCGAGTTCCATCATTCCAGGCCACCCTTCCGGGGGCACGGGGTCTGGAGCTTCACCTTGCAGGACCACGACGACGACCAGCAGGTCGACCTGCAGTAAAATGCTCGCGCTGCTTACACCTATTTTCGCCGTGACGTCGCTTTTCGCGGCGTTGCCAGACGAGGTGGCGGCCCGGCCGCGCTTCGTGGAGAAGATGAAGGAGTTGCTCTCCCCGGCCCGCGACCACGATATGAGCTTCATGCGGCTCTTCTCGCGCAGTCTGCAGGAGTCGTTCGAGACCGGACCCGACTTCCACGTCTCCATGCTGGAGGATGACGAGAGAAGGATCAACTGCACGAGTACTTGGCAGCGGCCGCGGTTCTACATGCCGCCGACGGATTTATCGGGGATGACCCACGACGAGATTACGAAACATATTAAATTCGAAGTCGTGCCGCGCGCACAGAAAATGATGAGCGCTTGCGGGAAACACCAGAGGGGAGATGACAATTCCTTGTCCGTGACGTTCTTCTGGCCCGTGCAGGTGCTCGTGCAGCTAGCATTAGCGATGCCGAACGAGCTGCACCAGCAGAAGGTGTGGGATTTGATCCTATTCGATCTCAAGTACAACGCCAGGACGAGGACCCTCTCCGACAACGTTGAGTCCATCACGATTTCAAAACTGTACCACAACTACGCAGTGCTGCAAACAAAGGACGAGCACGACGCTGTCGGAGATTCACGTGCTGACGATGATTCCGATAAAGCTGAAAACGAAAACGAAAAGGTAACGAAAGAAGCTGCGCGATCTGGAGGACCGCAGGAGAGTCACAGTCTGGGGCGGAACGGTGAAGAGATCCTTGGCCCTTTCCTTGGCGATTTGTACTCGGCGGAGGACAGCAAAATCGTAAACTTCATCAAGGAGTCCGAGGGCCTACTGGAGAGCGCTCCTGAAGGATCTTCCTCGTCAGGTATACGCATACGCCCGCGTTCGCAACGGCAAATTGTCACCGTCAATGACATCATAAAACTCGTCGCTGGCGCATTTAAACTGACGAAGCCGGAGACGGTGCGCGAGCGCGACCTCGTGAAATTCCTCCCGTTTGATGATAGGGGCGGCGCAGACGCTTCGTGCTTGCCTTCGGCCTGGCACCACCTCTCCGCGGCTCATAGTCCGAAGGATAACGTCGGTAACATGAGGGAAAGAGATCTGCACCAGGCTTTGATCAAACTGAGCTATTCCGGCGTGATCGTGGCACATGCCATGGGCCTCCACTCGACGATTTTGCAATCGCCGGGCAAGGACAACGCGAACGGATCCATCAAGCACCTGTGCGTCGACGCGCTGCCGGCGGTCGATGGGCATCAGAGCAGCGAGGACGAGACGCTCCCGACGAACAGCGCTGTCTTGGCGCTGATGCGCGCGCAGAGCCGGTTCTTGCGCGAGGAGGCGCTGAAGCGACGTCAACTCAAACGCGTGTACGCGAACTCTGATGCTCTCCTTTTCTGGGACGAGTCGTTTCGCGAGGGAACAAGTTGCGAACAGCAATCGACGAGTGCGTTCAACTTCAACGCACCGTACGGCCATCTGGAGTACTCGTTCCGGAAGTCGGTGTTTCAGGCCCGGTGCAAGCGCGACGACGAGCACATCGAGGGCGCGCTGGGGTCTTTGGGCAGCGGCGGGATGCTCGGGGGCGAAAGGGGGATGAGCGAGATGACGGTGCAGCTGGAGTATAGGAAGATGTGGCAGGATCCGGTGCGAGTGGAAGAACTAAACGAACTGGCGCGCGAACAAAAACTGCTATCGGCCAGTAGAAATGAAGATTATGCCCAGGCGCACATCAAAGCTTCAAAATTAAACGGCCACAACTCGTTTATGCAGTCTCTGAAGGACGACACGGAACTGGCCCTGCAGAACGATGTTTGCATTCCGGTTATTTTGCACACCGGGGTGGGAAGCAGTGGGGGGAAAACAAGCGTGATGAGTAAGTTCGACATGGAAGCTTTGGCTACAACGCTGTTTTTCTCGAAGCGATACTGTAACGCGCAGATCAGGCTGGGGTCCAAAGTGCGTGACGGTGCGGCTGGGAAAAACGATGAAGAGCTGGACGCCGAAACGTGGCGAAAGCAGGGCGGGGGTGAATACGCGAGCCGCGAATTAGAGGTCAAGGGCGCGCTCGCGAAGCTCGTGCGAGAATTTCTCGGGAAGCTGGACTTGGCGGCGACTGACGTAGAGGGCGAGAGGGAGCTGCAGCTGACTACTAGCTCGCCATCAAGCCCACAGAATCCGTTTTCAAACGGCGTCGGCACGAAGCCGTCCCGCACTGCAAACCGCGTCAGACTCGCTTTGGAACGCACGCAGAAGGTGAAGGCGAACTTGAGTATTCTTCGCGCTTTCGCCGCGGAGGCACAGGCCCTGGGTCTGACGCACGCGAGCTACCAACCGGTCGCAGACCACAATACGAATGATCAAGCAAAAGCGGAGGCGAAGGCGGTTTTAACTCTGATCGGCAACGAGCTGGAAGGGCTCGCGCGGGACGAAATTCTCACGCTGCCGCAAGAGGTGCTCCAAGATCTGTTTCAGGACCCGAACGAGCGTCAAACCGGCACTAGTACCTGGACCGCGGACGGCATGCGGACGGACTTCGTGGAATTGGAAAGCCGATTATTAAATAATTGGGCGAAGAAATTTCCGGGACTGGCGCGGGAAGCCGCCAGCGATGCCGAGCCCTACTTCGGCCGGCGCCGACTCCTCACGGCCCCCACTACCATGATGTACGTTTTTGGCTCAGCGATGACTGAGGTCGAGTCGAAGCGCAACAAGCTCCGCGCCAGACTCGAGGAAGCGCGCGCGGAAATGGTTCGGCTGAAACAGGAGATTCTGGGAGTTTCCAATTATTTGGACTCTGACGTGCACAAGAAGCACAAAGACATTCTGCGGCAAAACTGGCTGGAAGTGCCGCCGCGGGAGCAGCGGAGCGCGGAGCAGAGGCTTCTATTTGAGAACGAGCAAGCGTACAGAAAAGCGATCTTGAAAGAAGAAGCCGATAAATACCCGTACGACGACGGTTTCATGGAGGACCCGTTGAAGCCGACGATTGACAGATCAGAAGAGGAGGCAGTGATGAGTACTTACTTATAGATACTAGCGAACTCAGTTCTGCTCGTATGTTCTCGGTGTCTTACTCCCTTCACGTAGAATTGGTTTCTAAGTTTGTTCAACCCGCAAAACATAATTTAAACATACTCGTTCTTAGGTTTCTTTCTTCAATGTCGGACAGGTCAAGGTATTGGAACAATTCGAATTCTTTATTATAATTTTGCAATCAACTACAAGAACAACTTCATCCTGCTCGTGCTCCCACAAACACCGCAGGCAACGACCCCCGCGACTGGGAGTTCAACTCTGACAGCGACGACCAGCCATCATCTGCGATACAAAGCGCGTGGAAGACGCGCACCGCGAGCGAGGAGTGGCAGGCCTTCGCCAAGGAGATGATGGTGCTCGGGGAGCCGAAACGCAAAAAGCTGATGGAAAGTGGCAAGCCCTATGAAAAGTGCATGCTGTTGGTTCACACCATGCTTGAGCAAACCGCGCGCGCCCAGCGGAAGCAGAACGCGCAGCTCGCCCGAGACACGCGTGATTTAGGCGCGGTGTTGTTCATCACCGGTGCGGAAAACCTGAAGAAGTATATTTTAGGGGAGGAGATTCCGAAAGGATTGGTGGATCCGCAAGAGGATGTGAAAGTGGAACACGAAGTCGCTGCGCCGCGCGCGAACGTTAACGAGGAAGAGGCAAAAGCGACAGCGACGAGCGCTTTAGCTGGGGACGAGCCGAGTGACTTCGGCGAAACAAAATGGCAGCTGCTGCGGATGCAAAACCGCATCAAAGAGTACTTGCGGCTCACTTACCGGGAAAATCTGTGGAAAAGGCAAAACAGACCTGTGGGCCTGAAACCGCAGCTGCCGCGCAGCGGAGGGGAGGCGGTTAACGCGCTCTCGGCGACAAAAGCGCTCGCTGAGGTCGATCCGCGCACTATTACCTACTTCTCTCCCGGAAGCGGCGGCCACTACGCCCGCAGCAGCTTCAGATCCAACACTTCCACTGCACCAGGCACGATCCGTGCATTGGATTTCCTCGAGGACCCCGCTTTCTACCTTGACTTTTTGAACGAGGGGCCGCCCATTTGGGCGACGCCGGACGAAAACAGAAAGAGATCCTGCCGGCCGCACGTTTTGCTCGTCGAAGACAGGAAGTACACCGCGGCGAATGAGTTTGAGGCGGTGAAAGCCGCACCCGAACACGACGGGTCTCTGCCGAGCAAGCATCTGCGGTTGACTGGCATTTACACGCTGGATCAGGAATTCGAAGCCTCGGATGGCCGACAGCGTCGTGGGGATTGCGTCAAGGAGATGCAAAGGGAGAAAGAAGCGTTTGCGCAAGGCTCTGGTGCCGGAGAGGACTCCTCGTTCGACGCCGCTAAGCACGGAGAGTGGAAGCGGTGGGGAGACGCGAGTAACGCGAATCCAAAATCGGAACTATCGGAAGCGTTGCTGTTTCTGGGGGACGACCCGCAGCACTGGCTGATTAATATTAGACGGGCGGCGAAAGCGAAACTGAGCACTGGCACACAAGATGAGTCTGACGAGCCACCGAAAGAGAAAGAGAACCTCCCGGCGAGCACGAAATTCTTCGCAAGAGGTAAAAGTGGTTACGACAACAAAAGCGCGAGTTTTACGCCGCCGCAGCCGGCCTGGCTCATGTCCTCTGAGTGCGCGGTCGATCTGTGCGGTACTGTCACGGGACCTCACCGTCTGCACCACGATTTCATCCACGCGGTCCTCGGGGGCGGATTCTCCAACAACAACAACGCTTCAGTCCAGCATAAAGAGCCGGCTCCCGTCGCCAGGAGCGCTCTGGTCGCAGGCGGCGTGTTTTTGCTCGACTATTTGAACGATCGGACGCTAAAGCGGCACTGTCGGTTGCTGGCTGAAACCATGTTTCCGTTGGAGGTACTGTCGGCGCCTCCATTTTTCCCTTCGGAACTACACCGGTTAACGGAGGACGTAGACAAAGAGTGGGAAAAGATCGATCTCGAGGTGAAAGCTGTGAAAAAAGCATACGAAGAAGCAAAGGAAGTGCGGGCGAGAAGGAATGGTGGCGCGGAGGAGGAAGAAGCCGGCGAGGGGCCGAAGCAATTCAAGGGCGGAAAGAAAAGGTACGCTGAGTTCTTCCAGATATTTGCGTCAAAGAAGAAGGGAGACCACCACGGCACGGATGCGAATCCCTCTTCTTTGTGGCGGCTTTTGGAGGAATTGAAGCATAAAATCAAAGAAGTGTCGGGCAACCGCCGGCCCCCCCCAACCCCGTTCGCAACCGAGAGTCCGGTGGACTTGAAAAATTTTCAGAAGAGTGATTTTTTTCCGCGAATGCGCGCGCAGATCGAACTTCTGGACAAACTCCGCGTTGATCTCTTAGACCCCGGACTTGTCACGTCTGAGCGCGTCGCTGTAACGACTTCCATGAACCTGCTTGTGAACATGATCTCGTTTTTTGAAACCGACAAGTACGACGTAGCGGAAACTAAGGTCGGAAGCAACGTCTGGAAGTTGGTGGAGCGGCGAGGCGGAGGCGGAGTCCCACAGGGGGGCGACAAGGACGAGTCGTTTCAGCACGAGATGAAGAGCAGCGATTTCATCACCGAGTTTCCACTCGAGGTAGTCGCTTCTGAGTTGATGCCACGGGACCCGAAGCCGGTTGCGGAGGACGGCTCCGACGAGGAAGACGCGTGGATCTGGACCTTGCTTCAGCCCGAAAAAATGTCTGTTTCCCAGTACCGCCGCCTGCGCTTCGCCCGCGAACTTCTGTTCCGCGAGACGCAACGTGACGTCATCCAGACTAATTGTCTCCCCCCCACGCACGAGTGGGCCAGAGCGCGCTCTTTAGCGATGCACGGAGAAACGTCGGAGGCGACGGAGGCCCAGGTGGCGAGGTTGAGGTCCATCGATGACGCCGACGCCTTGTACACGGAAAGAGCACAGAACATTATCGAGTCCGCGTTCGGGGATTTTACGAACGAGGAGCAGCGGCAGCTGTGGACGCAGTGCCAGCGCATGAAATTGTACTGGGGCGATGTATTTTCCATACACCCGGAAGATGCAGAATCCTTGGTCGCGAAACTCGGAAAACAAATTGTGGAAACGCACAAGGAGGTGCGCCGAATCGAGCACGAATACGACCAGCAGCGGGGCAGCGCGCGGCGCGTATTTCGGGTCGCTTCGCCATTTCATGGAATTGAAAAATTGGCGGAACTAATTCTGCATGGGGGGGACGAATCGGAGGGCGGGTGGTCGAAGTTCCCAAAAGCGAAAGCTGCTCCGGGAGATGGTTCCGGGATGCCGGTGTGGACTTTCGGGGATGAAACGACGAGCTCTGAACGAAAGGGTTGGCCGCGCGGTGTGTCGCGCGTGTACGAGAAGGCACTGTTCCCTTCAACAGTTGACGCTCTGGACATCGAAGAGACGGCGAAGCTGGTCTTCTACAAGTACTTGCAGAAGTACAGCCGCTTCGAGAAAACCATTCGTGATAATTCCCGCATTTACTTACGTGATAAACGGAAAAGGCACGACTTCAAGACGCACGGGATCGTTTCCTTCGCCGAGAATTTGGCTAACGTACTGCCCGTCGGTCCTGGCGGGTTCAAGGTGCCGGACGTCTTTTACGACGCTCTGGGGGATTGGATCGACGACGCGACAACCGGTAACAAGAAAACTGGCCCCGAGAGCGGACAAGAATCCGACACCGCACCGATCGCGCCTGCGGCCCTCACCGCGCTGGCGCGGAAGCTGCCGCGGGGTTTCGTCGTGGGACGGAAGAAGGAGATTCCGCGCGACAACGATTTCGATCGGACCGAAAATTACACGTATGATGAAGAGGAACGACAAGACGAGCAGCCTTGGCATCAGGCGTTCAAAGTCGCGTCGTCGCTTCTGAGATTTCCGTCCAAGATCAACAAGGCGGTTGCGGGGCTGGTTTATGACTTCACCAGCGGGGTCGGGTTGAGGAAGATGGGCCGCATGTTTGAAAAACTGGAGAAGGTGGTGGGGAAACCAATGCTGCGCGACAACACGGCCGCCGAAGCTGACATTGAGAAGGCGAATAAATTGAAGGAAGACGAGAGGGACTTCGCGGAGAGTTACGCGACGCAAAACAGTATGGCTCTGGTGAAAGCCGCGTTGCAGATGGACCCGGCGGATGATGATTTCGACGGCCATTTGATCTCTGAAATCGAGGGTATGGACGAAGAAAAGCTGAAGCAGAAACTCCAGTACCGCTGGTGGCGGCTTGGCGCGTCGATGAAGATTTGCTTGCACTCAGTCATGGGGAGATTATCAGCGGAGAAAGAAACAAAAGTTCTTGCCGGGCAAGCGAAACTCAGCAATTCCTACCAGCCGGGGAAATACGTTACCCGCGGCGACAACGCGGAAGATTACTTCCGCATCGGGGAACGTATGGCGCGGGCACGGAGTACTGAGATCGACAGCCTCATTGTCGACTTGCAGGACATGGACAAACAATTTTATCTCGAACTGCATGGAGGGATGCTGTTCAAAAACACTTCCAAGGAGATTGAGAACATGAAGAACCACGGGCGAAAGATATCGGACAGCAAACTCGCGGACGAAAGGGAAGAAATACAGAAAAAAACAAAACAGGGCTGGGGCCGGAACAGGCACAAGAAGGTTCAGATAATCAACCGCACTTTGGTTCTTACCGTCGACGAGCTGTTCGTGCACGTGGATTTGAGTCGCAACAAATTGCCAGAGCACAAACGGCTGTGGGAGTATGCGGATCCGACGAAAATGAAGTCGGAATACGCCTTGCGGAAGAACCACCCGGAGATTTCTCAAGACGCGATATGCCGCACGTACCAGCGCAACGCCAAGGGCATATTGCAGGGGGATGCGTTTTTGGCAGATATAACGGTGAACAACGCAGATGTCATGATGTGCACGCCGGATCCGGAAAAGATAAAAAACGGCGGGCTCGACCCCAACTGTCAGAAGGGCGGACTACAGAACAACGCAGCGAGCGTTCACGGCCCGTTGAACTCCATGAACGAGTTCGTGGAGGCGCAGCAAAGGGCGGCGATGAAAATCAGCGGCAACCTGATGGATAAGTTCACGGCGGCAGGCAAGCAACTCGTCGATATTTTTCCGAAGGGCAATAGCTACGTGCAAGCCACAGAGGCGCTGGACAAGCGCGAAGAAATTATGGAGAAGGCGCGGAAGTACCGGTTTGTGCGGTTAGCAAGGGATTCTACGAAGACAAAGGAATTCGACAAGATCGCGTCCCGAGATGAGAGGAGGTGGCTCTTTTTGGAAGGAAGTGCGGAAGGCGTCCCGATGCCGCGCATCGTGCACGTCCGTGAATTCGAAACAGGTATGTTCGGAACGCCGGGGAAACGGTCTTTGCAGCGGTTCGTGTATCGTTTCTTCTTCTCGCCAACCGGCTCAAGCGACGACGACGCGTCAATGACGGAGGATCGCTGGCGCTTTCTCTTTCCCGACTGGCTGACGAAGGCGGGCCGGGATATGACCGACGTTTTGAAGCAGCTGAAGAGCGACATTTTGGGGAATTTCACGCTGAAGTTCCGGCGCGACTGGAACGAAGACAAATCCGAGATCGAGCGCATGCCCGTCATCCGCGTCGTCGACGGCGTCGAAGACGGCTTTGTGCACGTCGCGGATATTCTGCTGATTGTGACGCACAAGTTCGTGAAAAAATACGTGCAGTCGTACCGCGACGACATCAAACTCAACCAGGAAATCGCGGATCTTGCTGCGGGAAGAATCGGTAGAAAAATCGAGACGAAATCCGTTGGCAACGGCTCCGTGCCTTCTGAAACCCGCTCCGCAGATGTGGCAAAGCTGCTCGACGATGCCTTCGAGGAGATCTATCAGGACTTGAGACTTATCGCGGACAACGTTGTCGGCGGACAGATGCTAGATCCGCTGTGGGTGCAGAGCGTCGAGTACGCTATTCGTCAGCAGATGAAAGCGGGATTTTTGACTCAAACCCCGGTCCGGGTTTTGCTTGCCTTCAAGCACTACCGTGGGAAATCCGGCCTGGGTGCCGCAGCCGAGGACAGAAGCGGCAAGAAGGACGTCGCGTTGGACGAGCCGGAGGAGGAGTCAGCCGTTCTCGCCGATGCGCACAGTTACGGTTTCTACGATTTTACCGAGTTCCCGAACCTCGACCTAAAGTACAAAAAGGATGGCAAAAGTTACGCCGAAGCCAGATCGAGAGCGGAAGAGGTCTTGAAGTCGCTCGCGCGCGTAGAACTAATCGAGGAGGAGCTGCGTGAGTACCAAGGTGCTATTGAAGAGGCTGTTGCGGTGGGGGAAGAGGAACTGCATCAGAACGAAGAGGTACTGAACGAGGAAGAAGACGCGCTGTTCCGGCACGCGTGGCGGTCGTACGGCGTCGTGCCGTATGGAATGAAGGAGAGGAGACACGAGACGCCTGATTTGATTCAGAGATTTCTGCAGAAGGCCGGGATCGGGTTAAACCCGGTCACGCCAGACATCGAGCCCAACACTCAGTACCCGACGGTTCAGACGATCGACGTCGAAGACAAAAAACTCGACAAGAAGGACCAAACGCCGCGTTTGCTCGACACAAAGTCGCAGTTCAGCGTGCCGGCGCAGTCTTTGAGTGTGAAGGCCAGCGTCGGGTTCCGCCAGATGACGAGCCTGGAGCAAGTTCTGGGGCTGTTGATCTCTGAGATCTGGCGTACCGACAACAGCAGTGGCGAAAGAGCGATGCGTGAGGCGAAAGCGCGTTTGATCCAGGAACGAACCGCGACCGGAGAGCTGCACAAGCATCCCAGGCGTGCCATGGCGGAGCAGGCGGAAGAAGACGTTGGTGGTGGTTCTCTAAAAAGTCCCGGTTTATCCTCCGACGGCACGAACAACCATCTATACGACTCCAACAATTCCCCGAACGACGATCTCGATGATCAGGTTTTAAGGATCGAAACCGCTCTCCTCGACCCCGGCCTAGTCGACCCCCACGCGCAGGGCTGGGTCTGGCCCTACGCGGAAAACGCCGTCGCCACGAACGATTTCGTCCTCGCGCAGATCGACCAAATTCGGGACGGTGATTGCCTAGGCCTAGGCATGCACAGTAGCGAATCTGTATCCGCATCGATCGACGCCTCCGCCATGCCCGAGAAGTTCCGGCTACAGGAAGAACGCGAGCGCGCGGTGCTGGACCTGGTGAATGACGCGGAAAACAGCCTGCGGATCATCGTGAACTGTGTCAACAAGCACTTCGAGGGCGACGCCGTCGAGAAATGGATCGAGTCCGTGCACATGGTGGACATGGGCACCATCTACAAGCAGGCGGC